>JAQJVL010002442.1:0-98411 GCA_035578905.1 Stictocephala bisonia
CAAAAAACCTCAAATTTTAGGCTCATTCCGGGGGACCTAAAGAATTTTAATTATAAACAGTTTTAGTTTTTCTTAAAGTACTAACTAAATGACAACTTTTTATGAACTTGAAATTTTAAATTTTAAACAATGGGTTTATAATGATTTTTGGTGATACACCCTACTGTACAAAGTGATAAAAAAATAGTATAGAAATGTACAGAAATCATACATTATTAGAGAGGGAATTTTTAACAACAATTTAACATATTTTTTAGTACTTCAAACCTAAAGGTAACATGTGTTTTTAGACTGCCAGTAAGATATCTTAGGATTTACTGTAGTTACAAGTTTGGGGCCAGTTGGTTGTGAATTCCTCAAGATATTTGGTACTATTATTTAATTAAAATTTTCAATGAATTAATAGGTACTCTGCACACAATTCAAAATTCCCGCCCACCATTTTGATTTTTTGGGGGTTCAAAAATAAAGCATTGTAGTTTTCTGAATTTTCCCATTGGTTGCTTGGTAAAAGCTACAAGTGTGCCAAATTTCTCAAGTTTCTAGCTCATCGGGAAGTGGGTTAGAATTTATATACGTGAGTGAGTGAGTTACACATGCGGCTTTATAGATATTAGATTCCCCAGAAATTATACATTGTTAAAGAGGGAATTTGGAACAATAATTAAAAACATTTTTAGTATTTTAAACCCAAATGTATTATTTTTTAGACTGACAGTGATATGCTAAGAATTATTGTATGTTCACGTCTGGGACCAGTTTGGTTGTGAATTCCTCAAGATATTTGGTACCATTATTTGTTAAAAATTTTCATTGGAATTGATAGATACATATTACTAAAGCAAATCCTTGAAAACAAGCATCTAGTTTATAGCAAACATATTGTCAGTAAAATTTAATTTTACAAATTCAGCAGTTGTAGAACATAAATATAGAATGTAATAATTATTGATCTATTATTGATTTAATTATTACATTCTAAAAATTATTACATCATACATTAAAAAGATGTTCTATAGTATGATGAGGAACAAAAAGAGAGTGACCGAAAGTGCCAAAAACAAGCAAAATGAAAATGGAGTCATGGTGGAAGGAGTGGAAATGAAAAGTTATGGAAAAGGTATTTCCAAACACTGTTGAATGAAAACTATGAGGAAGAGGAGGAAGACGAAAATGAGGAGCAAGGGAGAGAGGGAAGAGATAAGTTGGAGGGAATAGAAAAGGCGGTAAAAGAGATGAAAAGTGGGAAATCCCCGGGGACCAGATGAAGTATCATCAGATATGGTAAAGGCTTTGGGAGCAGTGGGAGTACATTGGTTGAAGAGAGTCTTCACATGCATATGGAGGGAAGGAAGAGTGCCTGACGACGGGGGGAAAGGTGAAATAATAACAATACACAAGAAGGGAAGTAGAAGACTATGCAAGAACTAAAAGGGGAGTAACATTAATAAGCCATGTTGCCAAAATATTTGAAAAAATAATTTTTAACAGGATTAAGGACGTGATAGAGGACCAGATAGGGGAGGAACAACATGGGTTTAGGAAGGGAAGAAGTACGATCGACTTGATTTTTGCAGTGAGAAAATTTGGTTAAAAAAGCACTGGGAGTTCAATAAAAAGTTAATACTGGTGTTTATAGATGCGAAAAAGCCTACGATTCTGTTAAGAGAAAAAGATTTTTGGGAAGAAAGGGAAAAAATTTAGGAGTGACAAAAAATATGATGAAATGGGTTAAGGAATTGTATAGGGTGCACGAGTGCAGAGTTAGGACATGTGATGGTAAAAACAGAATGGTTCAGGTAAAGAAAGGGCTAAAACAGGGGAGTGTTCTGTCTCCGATTCTTTTTAATGTAGTTATGGAGATAATGATGAAGAAATTAAAGAGGAGACAAAATGAAGAGATGAAGATAATGATGTTTGCTGATGATATTCTGATGGGGGGGAGAAAACAGGGAGGAGATACAAGAACACTGGACAAGTGGAGTAGGAAGATGAGGGAGAGAGGGCTGAGGTAAGCAAGGAAAAAGTGAAGTAAGGGTAGTAGGGAGGGACACAGTTTTGGAAGAAGATATATTGGTAGATGGAAGTATATTAAAAAGGTAAATGATTTAAAATACCTTGGAACGTTATTGTCAAGTGAGGAAGAAGGGGAACAGGAAATAAATGCCAGATTAGGAATGGGAGCGGGATTCTTCCGGACGGTAAAACCCACCTAGTATGGGACAAAGAGGTACCAAGGAGGGCCAAGGTAATGATGTTCAAGAATTACTATAGGCCTATAATTACTTATGCGGCAGAGACATGGCGGATTCAGAAAGGGAGTGGAGTAGAGTACGGGCGGGGGAAATGAGGTTCTTGAGAGCAAAAAAGGGGAAGAACTCGAAGAGATAGAATTAGGAATAGTGAGATAAGGAAGGATGTAGTGGGAGAGTAAAAGAGAAAGAGTGGAACAAGCAAGGTTGAGGTGGTATGGTCACGTAAAAAGGATGAGTGTAGAGAGGTTGCCGAGGAAGATGGAGGAATGGGAAATGGAGGGAAGGGGGCCCCAGAGGAAGACCACGAAGAAGATGGCGGATGGAGTGAGGACAGACGTGAAAAGAGAGGGAGTGTGTGGGGGGAAGTGGTGAGAGAGGAGATGTGGAGGGACAGGAGAAGATGGAGAGGCTTGGTGACAACCCAGACCCAGGATTGACTGGAACGGGACCGGATAAGTAAGTAAGTATTGATTTAATTATGTTTGCTCAGATACCCTCGGATTACGATGACAAAGCCATTATAAATGTGGTTGTTAAACGTTTGGAAGAAGAGCTGATTGACATCTCTGAACAAACTTTTACACTTAAAGAGGAGAGTTGTGGTCAGGTATGACTAACATATATGTTTAGTTTTTAGATAATATAAATCCTTCCACTCCTTCAACTCATTGAGTTAAATGATAATAAAAATCACAAATAATTACTTTAGTTGAAGTTCCTTTTCAACCTTGGTTTTATTCTGAGATTCACTAAGAATCTCTGAATTATGATGTTCATACAAGTAGAATATAAAATATAACATGTGATTGCTATTCACATTACCTTACAACAATTCCTCAGTAAGTTTTTGAAAAGCTTTTTTCAGTGACCACTTTTGTAAAGCTCCGTATCAAAGCTTTAATAAATTTTTCCAGTGGCCTTTTTTCCTATCTTACAAACTTATGTTTCTAATATACATTAGAATTTCGATTATCCGAGCCCCGATCAATAGAGCCTCTGGGTTAACCCGTTCACTGTGTCACAAGATCCCGGGGTCTCGGCTTACATTCATACGGTGATGAAATTTGCATTTTTTATTCCTTATATGCGTTTGTGATATTTTTTGTTGTAATTAACGCATTGTTGCCAGGGAGTTGAACTCTATGGAAGCATATTTCTTTGTGAATTTGATAGTAACCTAATTCTTACATGGGGATCTATAGCTTACGTGTGCCGCACCAGAGTAATGATGGTATTAAATCATATTTGGTACAAGCCCTGTAGACCTCATCGATCACATGGCAGACTAAAAAGTCAATATTAGCAAACAGTTTTTAGTGTTGTTTGAAAAGGCGGGAGAGTTGTCACACGGGTTGCTGAGTCGTCTGTTATTAAAAAACATAACCTCAATTTCTCAGCTTTATTTCCACACAGTGAATTAGTGACTTGAAGTAGATTGATAGCAATTATTTTCCACTTTGTATATATTAGTATGTAACAGTTGAGTATATAATATTATTTAGTAATTTTGTATAATACGTAGTTTTGTTTATGAGTGTTTGTAATATTTAGTTTCTTTGTCTAGAGTATTATTAATTACAGTACTTCCTTATATACGAAATGAGATCCCGAGGCCTCATGCTTATACGCTATATCCACACCCTGCATAGCACTTATGATATCAGAAACTTGATAGTTCTAAAGCAATAACCTAGAGTGCTCTATTTTCAATTGATGGTGTGATATTGTGCGCAGAACTTCTGTTGTGCAACGAGATCTCAGGATGTCGTCCTGCACTGAATTGATGGTATGCAACAGATCGCGTGACGATAGGATGAATTGGTGAGAAATTGTAACAACGCAGTGAACGTGTCAATCGAACTAGTCATCAAAAGTTGAAAAAAAAAACATAAATCTGTTAATGAAAAGGACAACTACAGCACGTCACATCATATAATCAGTCTCTCTATTGACTGCTGGTGCTAGGTTAGGGCGATGCTGAGCTGTCACGTGACATATAAATGATACTGAACCCTGCTACAAATTCTAGGTATGTTTTTCCACCCAAAAGCATTCATTCATGACAAATCACCACCTGACACCATCGGCTTAGTTGACTCTGATCTAGCAGTAATAACGTGGTTGTTTAAGTATGTTGACTTTCGGATTTTTTAATACAGTATTAGATATATTTCCTTAATTATTGTTGTTACTGTTTTTGGTCAATACTTTATTCCAGTGTTTTTAAATAAGTGGTATATTTCCATTGCTTAAACTTACAACGAAATTGAAGTGATGAATCAATGAGTGTTTTTATCATCAATGTGTATAACAAATGTGGTATTGATATGATAGTTTGTTTCGTTAAAATGTTGAATGGTTCCCTGAACTAAATTTAAGAGGGTAATGCAAAAATTTCCTTACACAATGGGATAAATTTGATAATTTCGTTTGGTAAACAGACTGAGCGGTACCCTGCACTTAAAACCAAGTGTTGAATACTACCGTGGACCGTAGATGGACGAAATATGAAAGGTAGGATGAAACAATTATACTGGGAATCAATTAACATGAAGCAAGTGAGCTCTGCTTTTTTTTTCAACAAATATAACGTTAGAAGGAAATTTCCCAACCATAATGTTGACTTTGGACATTACATTAGATCTTTACCATTAAATTCTATTATTGCAGTTACCGACTGTTGTAGAGTTTAGAATGGAATATTTTTTCCCAACTTCCTGTCATCCTGTGGTAATACAGCTTTTAAAAGACGTAACCTGATATTCCTTACTTTCTATAGGATCGTAACTAAATTTACAGTATTTTATGTTTTTTCTTAGAATAAACTGTTTTGTTCTTTTTTCATGGCTTTATTATTTTTACCATAAACCTCCGTATTATCCGAGTTTTTACGTATCCGAGGTGGTTTCAGTCGCAATTACCTCATATAAGCAAGGTCTACCGTACTAAAATTTGATAGTCATATCAGTTTTAAGGCAATATTTGAGGTTATGAGGAGGTGTCGTAGCTGATGATATAGATTTTAAAACTGCGACCCATCCTCATAAACTCATTATTGGGGGCCCCTCGAAGGTGGGTGCGAAGGCATCAGACTCAGGAGGACACAGATAAACAACACAAGTTACGGTCAAAATGTGGTTTTTAATTAAAAAGAAAATTTTAAAATTTGAATGATTAAAAACATTGAAAATAAAAATTGGGTGTTGCCAGTTTCAGGGCTAATATACTGTTGTATTAAGCCTAAACAAAACACTAAAAAAATTTTTCAAGGAAAATATAAATAAACTGTGAAAATAAATAATAACAATAAACGGCAAAAACAAATAACAACATACAAATACATGATTAAATAATAACAGGGAAAAAAACACGCAACATATAACTAAAAGATAACAAATTAATTAACAACTAAATAACAATAGGGGTAGCATAAATTTTGTAACGAATTTAGTATAAATACTGCTCAGTTCATTTTTGTACTAAAATTTAGCTAAAAACATGCTCTAATCAAATAAAAAAAATAATTATTCACATCAGGAAACTTACCTTAGAAGACAAGTTCACTAACACCAAGTAGTAGTAACAAACTCAAAATAAACACAATGGCATTGAAAAATTTGTGAGATTATGTGTTTATTTTGTGTTTGTTACTACTACACTGGTGTTAGGGAACTTGTCTTTTAAGGTAAGTTTCCTGATGTCCTATCTCTCCAAAATACTACGAGGCGTGTTTTTAAAGTAAGTACCGTTTTTAAATTACGCCGCCGCGCGCTGTGGTCACGTTTAGCGCATGCGCGCCGTGTAGCCACATTGTTGGGAAAGCACAGACGCCATTACGGAACATCCGATCGAGTACTCCATCTGTTTGCGTGATTTTAAATGACTCCTCTATTGAGAATCCCGCCGATTGCGAAGTGGTGCTATAATACGGGTTTTCTCTGTATAGCTCAAGGCTTCAAAGCAGTTGACAATTTCATCACAAAACACTTCTTGAGCGCAGGAAAAACGGTTTCAGCTAAGGAGAATCGTAAACGTCTCTTCTCTTGCACTTTAGATTCCACTTTTTAACCAGATAATCGGTAATGACTGAAGGTCGCCCACTTCGTTCCTCCATCATGAAAGTTTGTACGGCCATCTTTAAAGGGCCTACCCATTTCCGAAACCAATCCATCATTCATAATGTATTCACATCACTCACAGATTGGTGATGAATGTCAATGCTTGAAGCCTGAGCACAGAGAAACCGTTATTACAGCACGCACTTTACAGTCGGCGGGATTTCAATAGGTGGATCATTTTAAAATTCACGCAAACAGATGTAGACTGATCGGATGGTTCTGTAATGGCGTTCTGTGGCTTCCAACAGATGTGGCTACAACTGCGCGCATGCGTAAACGGCGACCGCAGCGATGCTTGGCGGCGTAATTAAAAAACCGGTACTTACTTATAAGAAACACGCTCGTAATTCTGGCCTTTGTGTCCTTTAAGCCTAACCTTATATTCAAAATAATAAAACCTGTCAGGTCTATAAATATTTTAACCCTTTCACCGCCATGCATTTGATGTGCGTAATTTAAGAACCGCCGGGTACAGTAGCGCAATCGGTCGCGGGCGCCGGGGCCATCCGGCGGTTGTTTGTTGCAAAACGCCAGCCAATTTTAGCGATTTTTACTTAGTGCGCTATTATGCTTGTAATTCCGTTGTTTTATCTCTATTGCAAAGATTTTGGGTGTCATTCTCTTCGTAATCAAATTATCCACGATGCTGAATTAAAATTTATATATACCAAAATTTCAAATCGCGTGGAACAAAATAAAAAATTTAAAATAAAAAATATTGAAAATTTATAATTCTAATTTTTAAAATTCCATAAAACAATCAAAACAAATATATTATAAAATGTAATATTTTTGTACTGTATACCATTATATGAGAACATTCCCGGTAACTTTCAGCAAAAAATATACATAAATAATATATTTATGTACATTGTAAACCGTATATTCAGTAATTGTCTGAGAATTTACTACTGTATAAGAAGTTTCACCAGTAGCTACAGTGCTTATTATCTCTATGTATATATTGTTGTTTATGTTTTATATTATACCATTTACATCAGACATATTTGTTATATCAGTAATAAAATATACAAAATGATCACAACAAACATATTATAATAATTTTATATGGTAAATAATTATACAAAAAATTGTAACACTTACCATATGAAGATCTAAGCATTTTAACAGCAAGAGTTCATTTACTTTTAAAACAAACAGGAAAAACCCCATACGTATATAGGCTATATATATATCATGATATTATGAAAAATTCTTTACCACTATATCACAAACTCTTGATGAATGATATTTACATTTTCTCTGGTGTCTTGGGAATGCAGTTCAAGGTGGCACCCAAGATTAGCAATTTGCACACACAGTTTCGGGACCGTTTTCTTTTATTTTCTGGGTTATTTTTCCCACAGGCATACTGTGAGGATTTTTTCTTTTCCAGATGGTAATCTCAAACCCCATGATTTTTTTTGTCTGCAGGACCATCACCTCCACCTTACCCAATAGAATTCATTTTAATCAAGCCATTTCTTGCAATGCTTCTAAAACAGGAAATATTGTAATGCAGGTCTTGGCAAAGGGTGGTTCTGTATTTCATTTGTAACAGGATGTAAGAATTGAGCAAAACATTCTTCCAAAAAAATGTTAAAAATAACTTTCTTCCAGTGCTTCATAGTTTTTCTTTCATCTAAGTATGTATATAAGCATCTGTCTGTCCCATCGATGCCCCCATACCATGATTATACTGATCATTCTATGTTGGTTTTTTCTTATGATAATTTTAACACTTCTTCTTATTGTATAAGAAACATTTCTTGTTTGGGCGTCTTTGGATAGTAAAATAATTGAGATTTATTGGAGGTTTCTCCCAAATGGCCATCATTAACGTGGGACCTTTTCTCACATAATATCTTTCTACCCACTTTTGAATTTTCCAAAGTAATTGTTGGGATTCGCCTTTTCTATCAATTCTAAACTGTACCTGTGACCCATGTCTGATTAGAATACAGCAATCTTGGCAAGTTTATTTTGTTGTAAACAAAATTATCTAGAAGAGATTGCGTACCCTTTGTTGAAGTAATTTCCCCATTTTCATGAGCTTCTCTACAACGGCATACGCTTGGCCAATTGTTCTATCTGTTCTCTGTCTTCTGTTTCCTAGGTATTTGGAGCCTTTATAACAATAAAATAGTAAACAATAATTAGTTACTGCATCGCACAACACCCACAATTTTATACCCCATCGGTGGTGTTTCTTTTTTGGGGATATATTGTGTCAAAGCAATCCTCTTTTTAGTTCCTACAAGGGATTCATCTACAGATAATTTTTGAAAAGGTGTGTAATAGAGTCGGAACAGTCTATTGGCATGGTCCATGAGGTCCATGGGGAGCCATGTTTTATTAAAGTTTCAGGATCAACAATATGTAGAAACTTTAGAATCAACTCAAATCTATTCCTACTGAACATTTTCCGAAACCATGGCATTTCTTGAGAGGACGACGTGTACCAGTAGCTTTCAATTGAAGGTATTGTTTGATACCCCATATTTATTATGACAGACAAAAACCCTTTCATCTCTTCTAAATGACATTTACCCAATCTCTAACCCGACTTTTAGGTGATATGTTGTCGTTATTTCGTATATATGAATTGAGCAAACTTATTTGTTTCAGTAACGATAGTGTTCAATAGGGTATTAGTGAAAAAACAAATGAAGTAAGCCACCGGATTGGAATTTCGGGGGGGGCAGTGTTTGGGGCCTGGAAGTTCAGAGTTAATCGAAGTTGTTGGGGTGACCAGGACCATTTTTCATCTCAACTTGCTCCCAATCACTACTATCTGGGCTAGGAGGGTTTCTAGTTCTACCAGAATTATTTACTACCTCTCCCTTCCTACTTATAGGCCTACCTCTATTAGGTCTGGATTGATTTCCATAAAATGTAGGCCTATTTGGTGTTAGGCCTACCTCACATTCATCATCATCTGAGCTCTCTGAATTAGTTTGTATTGGCCTACTGTAATTTGTGCTGTTATTTTGTTGGGACATCACTAAACCACTGCCAGAAGTACTAGGCCTACACTGATATAAACCTGTATTACTAGCCCGTTGCAATGGCAAAACAAATGTAGATGTGGAATGGGGGTTAGGATCATAAGTAGGGTCCTCATCTGTATCATCAACTGTATCGGAACTTAGAGATGAAGATGAACTGTCACTAAGAGAATTATTACTATTATTTGTCTTCAATAAAATGTACATCATTTGACTAACCTTACATTACTAACAATAGTTCCTTCACTCACTGGAGACCTACCTCGTTCCTTTGTATTATCCATGTTGTAGCAGATAGGATTAAAATAGGAATAAAACAGCTGAAATTACACAAAATTAATTCAAAAAATATTTACACAGGATTAATATTAACACTAAAACACTGATACAACACCATCACAAAGCATTCACGACGATAAACTAATGATAGGCCTAGTCTACACTTATTAGGTTACTTGTTGTTGTATTACATCTTTCCCAGCAACGTCAGCTGACAGCCCGCTGCCAACTAGATCACGCATAGAGTTTTATTCATTGTTTATTTATATCAAAGATAATAGGGTTTCTGTTGTTATTATTGCAAGAGGGACTTCATAGTAATTTAATTATATATAAATTAAGTGTATTGTGCATAATAATAACGACATATGTGAAAAGTAGAAAAGCCCGAAATTTCCGGCCCGCGGCGGTTTTCGGTCGCGAGTGGCGAGCCGAATATTACGGCCCGTGGCGGTTTTAAGCACAAATTACGAGCCGATTTTTTTTACGGCCCACGGCAAGTTTTTATCTATTAAACTACAAAGCCGAAAATCTCGGCCCTTGGCGGTGAAAGGTTTAAATATTTTATGATCTATGTTTGGGCCTTATATAATACCTGATATTTCACTTTTTTTATTATAATTAGAAAATATAACTAATTCTCTTTCTATTACACATTTGATCAATCTTAAACAGTCTTAAAAACACATTTTAACATAATAAATAAATGTCTATGGTCGTATATTTAACAAACAATTAGCAATCTGAAACGGCAAACTTCTATTCAAAATCATCAGGTTCATGTCAATAATCGATTTAGCTGTGCATATCGCTGTAATCAGCAACTACAGTAGTCTCTCTTTGTAATGATTCCCTATATATAATGATAATTCTCCTATAACGATGAAAATAGTAAACGTTGTTTGGTTCGTCATCTAGGGACAATTTATTTATTCTTTCTCTACACCGATATCATTCTCTCTTTATAATGAATACATTTCAGCTATGAAACACCACCATTTTGTAAGGAATAAAGCTTTCGAAGTTTGGTTTGCGTCCGCTTGATGGTCTCTATCGGCGTGGACACTACTAGAGAAGTCTGGGGTGTCCATGTTGGGTGGTGACCATTGTGCGGATGTTGTGTGGGGAGATAACTGACTATCAGGCTTGTCAATTAGCTGAAAATCAGACCAGCACTACGTGGTTCGGATTCCCACGTAAAGCTGTAGGTCCCTTAGTTGCCCCTGGCTGTTGGGCTATTAATAATTGCCCTTTCTGAGGAACAGTTGAACTCAGTTAGTAACCAGACTACACTCATCCACACTCATCTACACTCATATAACCATTCATATTCGCCTTAAAATACCAACAACGTTGTGTCGGCGTCTCATATATAAGAATAAGAAAAAGAATTCTTCTTTGCTTGACCAATCCTTCAAAATAAAGTGCATATGCACTATGCAGCTATGCACATAGCTGCTATCACCCTGTATACAGACTTAATTCATTTATAACCGTTTTGATCAAATTTTAAAATTCCAATAGGTTATTTAGTGCAGCATTATTATTACAGTAAGCATTTTTGTCTCTCTCTGTTTAACGATCTATCCTTATAACGATGAAAATTCCTGGTACTTTGTATATTGTTATAGAGATACGACTGTAATTTAGATTCCATTAAGACACAAAACATTGTTGTAGCTTTTATGGTGTGAAATATAACAAAATTATTTGTGCATGCGTCTCAACACCTGAAATCAGGCGTTCGCCACTTCAGTAACACATTTCAACGCTTGAAATAAGGCGTTCCCCATTTTGATAGTTAACCATTTTACAATGACACCCCGAGAACAACCCCATCACTAGTAAATATTTAAGTAACAAAAAAATATTAAATTAAAAATTAAATATACATTTTCTCTTGAAGCAGATCACCCCGCCCCAAGATTCCCTAAAACAATCCAAATTCAGTGTTCACTGTAACAACACTTAAAACACTAGTAACAGGTCAATGAAAAAAGTCCAGAGAGTGGAGAAAAAAATATGGTGTAAGGTCACCTGCATGCTGAAGATTTCAGCATGCAGGAAAAGAAGTAACTGCACCAAGGAAGGAGGACATTCGAGGCTGCTCCGTCTTGGCCACAAAGAAGGCCAAGCCCCAGCCTCCAGGCAACATCAAGGTGAAATGGCAATGCAAGTGATGATTTGCCTCTCCTCCCGGGACCCTGGAGCCGATAAACTGGAATGATCCGCTCAGAGTTTGTCAGCACAACACAAAAGAGAGAAAAAAAAGAAATCTTCAAACAGAAATTAAAATTACAAAAAAGATACGATAAATAAAAAAAATTGAAGTTAAAAAATGTTAAGCAAAGTTTTATTAGTAAAATTAAAAAATAATCAAGCAGTGTCTAATCTGCGTTACAGTGGTATTGACCCACCCAGCCGCCCATAGACGTTACAGTGGTATTAACCTACCCGCTCGCCAATACACGTACAGTGGTATTGATCTACCCGCCAGCCCATACACGTATAGTGGTATTGACCCACCCTCCCACCCATACACGTTACAGTGGTATTGACCCACCCGCCCCACCCATACACGTACAGTGGTATTGACTCACCCACCTTCCCATACACGTTACAGTGGTATTGACCCACTCTCCCGCCCATACACGTTACAGTGGTGTGTGTCTGTGTGTGTTTTTTTTTAATTTTCGACTTTTCTCAAAATTTTCGACTTACCTTATGCAATAGATCTACAAAATCAGGCAATCCTTCAAATCTGTCTTTGTCATATGTGAAGTCATTTCTGTCTTCAATTTAGTCTAAGTCATTCCATTGAGTGTCCTTAACAAACAAATTAATTCCTACACGCATGATGTGTTTTAAGCTGTTGAAGTGCAAGAACTGAGCTACATATTGCGCAGAAAAATATAATAAAGCACCCTAAAAAAATTTTCAAAACTGGATATTATAATACAAATACGGAGAAACATGTAACGTCAGGCAAATACTTGAAAAATTACTCGTAGGTATATCCTGTGCATTATGAAAGAAAATGTTGCAAAATTAAGTAATGGGAACATAATAAAAGGTACAAGAGTAATATAGTTAAATTTATGAATATAAACTATCACGCAAAATCATCAGATACTATACCATTTAAGAAGAAAGTAAATTGGACACTATGTGTCTCAGAACTGGTACAGGTTGCCTTAACTTGATAAGATATACTAATACATAAAAGGCAATAAACTCGATTAAACAAAACCAAGATAATTTTGTAGAATATCTTTTTATCTTCCAAACTACTGTAATAATAGTGCCTGTCTTACATTTTTGTGCTGAGGTTTTCAACTATACTATTTTTTTTACAAAACTTGTTAGAATCCGTTGTAATCCATTATTTGATGAGTCAAAATTATAACAACTGGATGAAAGCAGATTCATGCATCCTGCTATTTGATTAACATCGAAACTTTAAAAGTCCAAGGGATGGAGCCCTGAGGGATTAAAGAAACGGGAATAGGACAGACACCTTCCCTGGGGTATATAGAACAACTTCCCCAAGTTTCATGGCGATCGGCTGGACGGTTTGGTAGCGCATAAAGGATAGACAAACAAACATACATTGGATTTTATATATATAGATTAAGTCACTGTTTTGTCAAACATTATACTTTAATATATTATAGTGAGTATATATATATATATATATATATATATATATATATATATATATATATATATATATTATTAATAATATTGTTATGTATAACATTGTCAAATGTATTATAGTTAACTAATTCATTTGTCTTTTGGTGCACAAAGAGTAAGAATGATTTGAATGGCTACAATTTACACACAGAAAACTTGGAGGAGTTTCATAAATGATGTTATTTCACTGATTTAAGTTATATAATTGTAAGTGGAATTATAAGCTTAAAGTTCAGACTAAGTAGACTGGATTTAATTGCTGACAGTTCAGTTAGTATAATATTAATAGAAATCATGCAGTGTTTTCTCGTGTAAAGCAATTAATTAACACTCATATATTGTAATAAATAAATAATTAAACTTGGATGGCAATTCATCTGGTTTGGAATGATTTAATTTGTGTTCTAAGGTGCCACAACACAATTTAAATGGATCTCATAATGATGAAGAAAAGAAATGCATAGTGAAGATGGAAACTGAGTATTTGGAGGAAGACTTGTTTGATTGTTCTGAAGGAACTGAAGAAAACGGTACATTTAATGAGGTTAGTGATACTAGTCTGTATGTAAACAGTACATACAACAAAGTGCCAGTACAGCATTCCAACTGGTTATACATTTGTTGTATATTTATAGACTAGTCATAGACAGGTTAGACACAAGTGTAAATATGCTTCATATACAAATATGTTGAACAGGTTAAGTGTATGAATAGGATACAATGGTTCCTTGTTATCAGGTTGTTAAAATCCATGTTACAGTAGTGAATTTCTCAAGGCTTGAAATTGCTAATGTGCTCAGAGTATACCAGAAAGGATTATCCACCAAATACTAGACTATCAGGTAGGGGTGTGCGAGTAGTGATTTTTAAGTTCGAGTTGAGTAGTTGGCATTTTTTTCGAGTATCGAGTATTTTCTAGCGAGTATTTACAGAAGGATTTCCTGTTCACCCAAGACAACTGTAAAAGGCAGACACCATCCTAAGCCTATGTTAATATTTGCCAGATTCGTAAATATATACATCTAAACTGAACACAATAATTTTGATTTGTTGTTTGAAACTGTAACATTTGATAAATAAAACTTTACTTCCTGCCTTCCAATATATTTATGTGGTATTGTTTTGTTTAACCTTTTTCCTTTTTTCATAGCTCATATGATTTAAGAAACTAAGAAAGTATATTATTAGTTGAAACAACCTGGATTATAAAGATTTAATCTGTTCACTCATATCACAGATCAGATTTTCTATGCAAGCCAATTATACTGTTTCACAGCCAGCCAATATGTTTTATCTGGCGGTTCAGTTCAAAGTGTACCGCGAAAACGTAACGAAGCTTGATGGCAAAAGCTGCATTCTACAACTAACCGGAAATAAGCAGTGAATTATATAATCAAATTTGAAAATCTCGATGACAAAGACTGTAGTTCAATTGATTGATAATAATAACTAAGCAGGTTTACTAAAAATAAATTTTAAAGTCGCTTAGGAGGAATTAGTTTTTAAATTATGATCGGTAATGAAATGTGTGAAACCAGAAACTACTTCGATACATGAGGATGCACTGAACAACAGATAAATAATTATTTCATTATGAGAAATTCATGAAAACCGGGTGTAATCGAATGAAAACTATAGACGTAGTCGGCTAATATGATGGTCTAGCCGATATTGGCGACGAGATGCAGTCTGAAATATCAGCTAAGTGCCATATATATATATATATATGTGTGTGTGTGTGTGTACATATATAAATACATACACCGGGTTGTGGTCCTGTCCTTAAGCCCACTCCACCTAGACTCCACATGGCCGTTTGCGTCCCGAGCCTGACGACAGTGTCACAAGAGACCAGTCCCCATTATGAAGGACATGATCTCCCCGAGTGTAGCCCTTCTAATGTCCTTTGGTTCCAGAAAAGCGGCGCCCAGAGTCCTATGCCTAAGAGATGAGAGAGCTCCACAATGACAAAAGATGTGTATGGAGCTCTCATCATCCTCCTCACAGAGCCTACATGTGGAGTTCTCTGTTAGGCCCATTATCTTCATATGTCTGTGAAGAAGATTATGTCCGGTCAGCATTCCCGTAACCGCCCTCACCTTGGCCCGGTTACAGCTCAGCAGATCTCTGCTGTTCCTGCGATCCGGTCCTTGGATAAGTGCATGAGACTGCCTGAGCCTGGACTCGGTCCTCCATCTGCCATCGTGTTCCTCATAGGTCCACCTGTCAATTCTTCTTTTTACCTTTTGAGAAGGAATACCAAGTGCCGGCTCCAGTCTGAGCAGAGGGCACTTTGCCCCTCTCTAGCCAATGCATTGGTTCTTTCATTTCAATCAATACCAGCATGCCCAGGGACCCATATGAGACTCACCTGTTTACGCTGGCAAAGAGTCTCCAGGATCCCCTGGCACTCCCATACCAACTTAGAGCTGGTACGTGGCGCCATGATTGCCTTATCGCCGCCTGGCTGTCCGAGCAGATGGAAACTACTCCTCCGAAGCCACCTAGACGCATTTCTTCTTGTGTGACTGTCATGATAGCCATCACTTATGTCATGGAAGACGGTAGCATGGGCCCCAAGAGGTACAGACAGAACTTTCCGTGCCTCCCTCCCGTACACCCCAGCACCCACGCCTCCTTCTGTAAGTGAGCCGTCCATATACCAGACGCTTCCTTTGACTTGTGCAGGCTTGGTACTCCCCATCCACTTATCTCTACTTGGAAGGAAGGCCCTGACCTGCCTGTCAATTCTGTACCTAGGTATCATTGAGTCTGTTCCCATCGAAAGCAATGGGTCCAGACCAATGTCCCTAGATGGTATTTCCCCATTGAGTCCTGTGGCCAGGCAACCAGCCACCAGTCATCGTTATTCTAAAGGCCGCTTTACAAGCCTCTCCTTTTACAAACAGGTCCATTGGGCGGAGCCCAGTAAGGACCTCCATCGCTGCCAATGGGGTTGTTCTGATTGCGCCTGTAATTCCCAGGCACGCCATTCTCTGACATCTGTCTAATGTTAGCCTTGCACTGTTCTGTGCCATGGCCGGCCACCAGACAACTGCCGCATAACATAAGGAGGGGTTGAAGTACACTCGTGTATAGCCAGTAAACCATCTTTGGTTTAAGACCCCACGTTGTCTCAATGGCCCTCCGACAAGCCCAAAAAGCCATTCCGAACTTCCTGGCTTTCTCCTGAAGGTGCTTGAGCCAGTTCAGTTTAGCACCCAGGATAACCCCCAGATACTTAACCGACCCTGTAGCTCTTAGCACCATATTTCCCATAGTGGGCATGTATAGGCCATCCAGCCTCTTCTTCCTAATGAAAAGTACAAGTTCTGTCTTATGAGGATTAACAGAGAGCCCCTTGTCCCTACACCACTTTTCTAGGTATCTCAAGGCAGCCTGGACGATGTCCAACACCGTGCTGGCAAATCTACCAACCCAGTATACACACATCGTCCGCGTATGCCTGAGCATATACCCCCATCCCGTTCAGCACCCTTAGTAGGTCATCAACCACCAGGGACCACAGGAGAGTGGATAGGACACCACCTTGGGGGCAGCCGCTTCCGACTACAACCTGAATCGTCACTTCGTTCAATGTTGCCTTAACCATTCTGCTGCGTAGGTAGGCTTTAATCCATCTGGCAATGGTGCCCTTGATGCCTGTCCTAACGACAGCAGCTATCATAGACTGCAGGGAGACATTGTTGAACGCCCCCTCTATGTCTGTGAAGACACCCATAGAATCGTCTCCTCGACTCTCTTGACGAGTCTGTGAAGAGATGACTCAGCAGATCTCCCAGCCATGTATGCGTGTTGATTTGTATGGAGCGGGTTATCTCTCAATACCCCGTCCCTCATATGCCTATCGACCAACCTCTCTCCAATGTCTTTAATAGAAAAGACATGAGGCTGATCAGTCTGAAATCTTTAGGTGTGTAATGTGTGCCCCTTCCATATTTGGGAATATAGACCACTTTAGCGGTCCTCCACAGCCTTGGGATGAAACCCAAGGCCAGAGAAGCCCTACATATTGTGGTCAGGTGGGGTAGGAGCAACTCCAGGCCCCTCTGCAAGAGCACAGGCAGGATGCCATCTGGCCCAGCACTCTTGAAGGGGGCGAAGCACTCTACTGCCCACTTAATCTTTTGCTCTGTGACAACTTTCTTTGCCTCACTCCAGTTCATGTGCGAGGCCCCAGTGCAAGACCGCCTCACCAAAGTGGGGGGGCTCGCCTCTGGTTCCTCGACGCATCCCAGAAAGTGAGTCTCAAATAAAAGTTGCAGTCTCTTCTTCTGATCTGGTCCACTCCCCATTCTCTTTAATGAGGGGTCTCAGTCCTCCCCCAGGGTCCTTAGCCAGCACTTTGTGGAACCTAGACATCGCTGAGGTCGTCTCTATAGAGGTAAAAAAGTCTCCAGGATTTCCTGGAGAATCTACGAACCTCTCGTCTGTAGTTCCTTTGGGACTCCCGGTAGGCAAGCCAGTCAGCATCACTACCGGATCTGTTGGCCTTGCCGAGGAGCCTTCTGGTTCTCCTTCGATGGACCTCTAATTTTTGAGTCCATCTCCAGCTTCGAGCATCTTTTTGTGTAATCAAAGGGCAGTTGTTCTCATAAGAGGTGATTACGGCCTCTGTAAGGAATGCCACCCTCTCCTCAAGGTCCTGTCCAGATCGAATCTGGCCTTTAGGAATTAGATCCAGTCTGTCAGACAGTTCCACCGTGTAGGAGGCCCAGTCTGTCTGTCTGGGATTCCTTTACACCCTCAGTGTTGTCTGGACCTCAAGCACAAAGCAGATGTATCTGTGGTCCGACAACGAGGGTTCCTGCGAAACTTCCCAGTCCCTAATGTCATGAAACATTGAGGCTGAGGCCATAGTTATGTCTATAACCTCGCTCCTAATGATGTTGGAAAAGGTTGTGAGATTACCCTTATTGAGTACCAAAAGGTCGGTCCCTCCCAGGTATTCTGCAAGAGCAAGGCCCCTCTCGTTCGTGTCACTGCTTCCCCAAACCTCATTGTGAGAGTTGAAGTCGCAGCCGACCACTAGCTCAAGGTTCCCACTCCGGCGGTAATCCACCAACGCCACCATCTCTCTTGATGGTGGGAGGATCGTCCTATCTTATGGGAGGTATACCGATGCAACCACCAGTTTCCTCCTTACGCCGTTGTCCTCCTCAAGTTTAATTACCACTGCAACCACATCTCCCCCACAGAATTCTGGTATGAGCCAACTATCTACGCCTGCAACCAAAATGGCTGCCCGCGGTTTCAGCCCACCCAATCCCCCATAGAGCTTATATGTAGGAATGTTAAGACCCTTGATACAGTTATCCCGAATCCACGGTTCCTGAATCAGAGCAACATTAACCTCTCTATCTCTTATAGTTCTAACTAGTATAGTAGAGGCCTCAATACTATGATTGAGGTTGGCTTGTAGAAAACTTACCATTTCCTCCACTCCAGCACCTTGTTCCTCGGTCCCTCTCTAGCTCCAGGTAGCCCAAGCCTCTTCTTGTCTTTACCATCGAGACGGTAGCTTTCCCTGACACTCAAACAGAGAGAGTTAGTGCCTAAAAAGTCAAGCCCTAACTCTACATGTATCAGAGTACTTATCATCTTATTGAGAGGAGTTTCTTGCGGGCAGCATGACCGTAGCCATGACGACTCCGCAGTATAGCTTCCTCTGCTGGGCTTCCATGACCTTCAGTGAGGCAGAGTCCACCGTGACCACAAGTTTGACACCCGTAGGTGTCTCTTTGCGGTCCAGTGTCCTCCACAACTCAGTCTGGAGGCCTGGGTTTAGATGGGAAAGTCTTTTCAGATAAGTCTCTGCACTCGCTGGGGGACCCGGGTCCCAGAAAAATATCTTCTTGAAGCTAGGAAGTGCATCCATACCTACTACCTTCAGTGTGGATCCCTCCCATAACTTGATCTCAGGAGTGATGGTCTTCACCCAGTCCACAGTGGACTGGTCTTCGAAGACCACCACGACAGTACCCTTCGACAGGTACGTGTCTTGGATTCTCGGCAGCCAGTCCCCACCAAAGAGCCTGTCCACTTCCGAGCCCACGGCAACCTGTATATCCCAGAGCTGTGCCTCTTGATCAATTTTAGACAGAGCTAAGTGCCAACTAGTGACACAGTGAAGATTGTGGGCAGCTTAATTATAAATTTATGACTAAAAAACGAGACGTGTGATATGTCTTCGGTTCAATAAAAATTATTTTCCGAGTCTCTTAATTTGTCTTATTTTGCTAAGAAAAGGTCTTCCGACATGTTTCTCCCTCACTTGGGTTGATTATTTTACAACAGTTTACATCGACATCAATGTGAACAGGTTCAGTGAGTTTACGAATCAAAATTATCGTACTTTACCACCTTTTACACTCCAACTGTGTTATTGTCTAACCTAGTCAGAAAACCGTTCAACAATTTTACAGGAAAAAATTTTGTATGCGCAAATGTTACACACAGTTTTGGCGATCTAAGGTGTTTACGGAATAATAATTAATAGACGTTCGCCACGGATATATATATATATCTATTTTTTTATTTGACGGAAAATAAATCAATAATGTTGTGTCACATGCTGCTAGAATGTCATTACCGTATTTTATATGATACGATACGGTATTTTCTTATGTAAACCATTGGACGATTCCCTACTCAGATTAAAAAACAAAATACACCTCAATCGACTCACAAGAAATATACAATAATTTCAGTTCCGAAAAGGAGCTGAATGGTTCCTTGCTCGTACGTATACCAAAAGCGAGATGGATTTTCGCCTAGAGAAAGTTTTGTTCTTGGGATGTAAAGTGATCCATTCTCGTGACCCTTTTGATTGAGTGATATTATTGATATGAACGAAAATATGCATAATTTCCACGGCATACAGACCATTAGATTTGTATCGGTAACAGGTCTTTTTGAGTGTCATGAACTGGATCTCTCGTCCCCTTTCTTGGGTCATAAGGACACTAACTAGCACTTCTGTTTTATTCACGCTATTTTAGGTTAGGTACTAGTGACTAGTAGACTCGGACAACCAACATGTGTGATCGCTACTACGGTAACTATTTGCTGTGATCGCTACCTTCGTAGCTCTGTTGATCACTTTGAATTGAACTAGTTCAAATCATAATGAACGAACTCGTTCACTACGTCGACTAGTTCATTTGACTGTCGTCGTGTACTACCTATTCTTAGGCGTATTGTTTAGTTCATAATTACGCGTACCAAACTGATAATATATGATTAAGGGTAAAAAAAAAACACAAGAAAGCGCACTTTTTTATTCATAACTTATAAAACTGTTTAATCTTAAAACTAAATTAAGATGTAAATCTGATATTTCATGAAATACTCGATTGAACTTTGAGTAGTTTCGTAAGCTTCAAGCCGAGTTCGACTAATAAAATACTCAAATCAAATACTCAAAGTTTCGAGTACTCGCACACCCCTACTATCAAGAAGCACACATTGTCAGTGGAATAGCCAGTCACTCATATCATAAAATTATAAATGTACCTAGATTAGACAGAAATTATTATCCACTAAATACCAGACTATCAAGATGCACACATTGTCAGGAGAATGGCCAGTCACTCATGGCGTAAAATTGTTAATCTACTCAGACTAGAAGTGATTGTCCACTAAGTACCAAACTATCGAGGTATAGCCATGGGAATGGTCAGCCAATAAATACCAGACTCAAGATTTGGTGGATTTCCACCAAGTACCAGAATCAAAATGCACATGTTATCAGGGGAGTGGCCAGTCACTCACGGCAGGAAATTGTTAATGCACTCAAGTTTGATTGGAAACGATTGTCCACTAAGTACCGGCCAACCAAGATGCACACATTGTCAGGGGAATGACTAGCCACTCATGGCGCGAAATTGTTAATGCACTCAGAACAGAAACAATTGCCCACAAGTACCAGACTATCGAGGTATAGCCAGGGAAATGATCAGGGACTCGTGGTGCGAAATAACTAACAGACTCAAATATGTCCAGAATTGACTATCCACCAAGTACTAGATTATTAACGTGAATACATAATCAGGGGAACAGTCAGCAGATTGTTACAGATGCTGAGATATCTAGAGTAAGAAATTTGAAACCTAACAGATCCAACCAATTTGTATGTTATTTCTGATTCTATAATATATGTATACCTAACATTATTATTTTATTTATCATAGTTACTAGTTACAGTTATAGTGATAAGATGATAAGAGAGATAATAATAAGGTAAATTATGGCATCAGCTAATTTACCTGAGAGTCAAGTCTGATAATACACTACACAACTGGCCATTTGCGTAAAACTAATACACAAAGTTTCAGAAGTATTTTAATTCTGAAAACGTGTTTTATTTCATTATAACTGAGGTGTCATCTGCAAATAGATAAAACTCAGAAGGTACATTAAATTTTATGTCATAAATAAATAATGAGAATAGAAGTGGAACCAAAATCAACCCCTGATGTACCCACTAACTACCTTTTTCCATGAGGAACAATAAGATACTCTATCTGTTGTATCCATTTAAACTTTTTAAAACCATATTTAGAAAAATATGTTTAAAAAATTACGTTTTCTTTGAAGCTGTAATAATTTAATTTTTAAAGTAACGATTTCGTAGGAAACAGTCAAACACCTTGAAAAAGTCACAGAACACAAAAGCTTTTGTAGTTTAAGTTAATTAGTCAGTAGCGTAATTGGTTGAAGCCCAGCTTCATGAGCTAAAGGTTCTCAGTTGGATCCCATTCAGTCACAAAAAAATTTGAAAGGGATCAGTTCATAACCACTGGCTGTTCATTTGTCTATAAATTAATGACACTTTCTATGGAATAGTCGGTTTAATTTGTAACAATGACTAAATTTGCTCTTCACGCTCATTCGAAATCCATATTTGCCTATATATTGACAAATAAATAAATAAAGCAGCATGCTTTAACTCGTTCAAGGCTTCCAGTATATTAGTGACTGTTATAGGTAAAATATGTTTGAAAGTTATAGATAGTTTTCAGATGGACTAACTGGTCTAAAGGAAAAACGTATTGTAAAAATGGTAGTTTCTTTTAAAATGTTTATGATTCTTCAGTAGATATGTTCTTGACTACAAAAATGTCCATATAATGTCTACAATAAAATGACTCGCCCACATTTCAACGTACTCAGAATAGTAATAAAGTTTCAAAGGAAGGCTTACAAACAGTGTATGTGTACTTAACTAGTACTGAGGTGACTATGTCAAAAACTTGTAAAAGTTCATTAGAACTGTGCTACTCTGGTCTCTGTAATTTAACTTTGTACGTGTAGCTCGTAACGTGTCATCTGGAGAAATCTGCGAGTCCAAATTTACAAGCCTAGAATAAATAATTAGTATGCAAAGAGCCATGAGTTCAAGGACATATCTACTTACAGGTTATTATTCAGTTGAGGAGGAGCTGGTTATCACTAAGTAATGAACATAATTGTTGTGATGTTTGTATTCATCTCATCAGTTTTTGGGGTTATCTCTACCACTCGGTGTGACCATATCCGGAATTCGACCATAGCTCACATAATTGCCTACTGCTGGTCCGTAGTTGTTTATTGTTATGCTGTCACATTTACCAATCTCATTTGAATGTGTTTTTACTAGATCAGTTCATTGTATTTTAATTAGTTTTATTTATTTACGTTTTGTCAATAGTTCATATCGTTAGATTGTTTCATCTCATTGTTATATTATTGTTTGTAAATATCTTTTATTATGGCTAAATTCATGTCATTTCTAAACAACTATAGAAATAACATTTCATTTTGAAAATTTATTTTAACAAATTTGTGTTGTGTTGTTTTGGACAAACATTTCCTATCCAAAATATCAACGCAGGACCTAATTTACTTTCATATTTTGATGAACGTACTATGCCTAAATAGAGGATTTCAATTCAATGATGACCCATTGAAATATATTTGTAACTTATTTACAAATAGAAAAACAAAATCGCTCTACACATGCAAGAGTCATAAAATTAAATATTTCAGACATAGAACTGAAGGAATTTTTTTACAAACTGTTATAAATATGGGGCCTAGGCTGTTACCGAACATTGAAATACATTTCTCAAGAAAGTGGAAATGTCAAATTTCATTTAATGGAAACATTTTCACTTAAATGTTAGTAATAACATATAAATAATTAAATTTTCTCTGGTTTATTAAGAGATGGTATAAAGAAGGACACTGTTGTATTGTCAGCAGGTAAAGTTGCTCCAGTACTTGATCTGAGTCATGTGCTTGGACTTTTATCAAACAATTCACTATCTATTGATAAAACATCTATTGATAAATATCGGACTGACTTCATAATTAAAAAATTAAGAATTTGGAATTAACTATGAATAATTAGAAAATATACCAATGTTTTAACGGTGCGAGGGAATGTTTATAAGAAGAGGTAAATCATTTAGGGATTTCAGCAATCCTGATGTGTTTTTAGGATTTGTGACTGACGACTTCTATCTAAATGGATGTATTTAATTCCCAAAGATCCAATCTGATAAACCTCTACTGTAGAAGATAAGTTTGATACATTTTTCACTACATTATTTTGTTTCCCTAGAATTAAATGTAGATGGATGAATAAGAACAATAGTTGGATTTCATCTGATGTACTAGAATCTAAAGAGGAATTAATTAATTTAACAAAACAATATAGATTAATTAAAAATTCAGAACTTAAATTACTTTTAAAAAACAAAAGAATAGAATATAGAAAAAAGGTAACAGAATCAAAACGTAATTTTTAAGACAACCTAATTGGTAACTCATAATATTAGCAAAACAACATGGGATATAGTTAATTGTGAAATGGCTTTGAGAAATAGTCCCAGTTACTGTAATTTTGAACTAATACATAATGGCAAACTGATGGATAATCCTGAAAATGTAGCTTCAATTTTTAATGACTACTATAAATGCATGGTTGACACTTATAATTCCTCATTTGGACTCATTATGCTCTTCAAGACCTTAGAAAAATCTATGCTTATGTGAGACAAGACCTACAGATACAATACCTCTTCATCGTGTAACAGAGAACGATGTTGATAATGTATTGAAATTATTTGATAATAAATATTCCACTGGTCATGATGATATTCCTATGCCAATTATTAAGCTTGCGAAGCAACATATAATAAAACCATTAACTCATCTGATAAACTCATCCTTTATTTCGGGAATGTTTCCTGAACGACTCAGGGTGTAAAAAATTAAACCTCTTTTTAAATCTGGTGATCCTAAAAGTATGGAAAATTACAGACGACTTTCTTTGATGTCTTCGTTTTCAAAAATATACAAACGAATTATAGCCAACCAATTAATTGAATATTTGGAATACAATAAATTGATATGTAATAATCAACATGGCTTTAGAAAGGGAAGATCAGTTATGAGTGCTTCAATTGAGTTTATTGAATCTATAATCGAATCATTAGCTAAAGGTGATAAAACTGTTGATGTTTTCATGGACCTAAGTAAGTCATGTGATAGTGTAAATCATGTTATTTTACCAAATATTCTTTACAATTTAGGTATTAAAAACCGTGCTTTTTCTTGGTTTGAATCATATTTGCCTAATAGATATCACTTTATTGAATTGCAGCATTTAAATGACAATAATCTAAATACTAATAATTCAAAATTGAACCCAGTAAAATATGGAGTTCCACAGGGATCAGTTATGGGGCCATCATTATTTTTGTGTTACATTAACTCTAGATCACGAATATTGGTGCTTTGCGTGCTATTTTAAAAACGTATACGAGATCGCGGAAGTAGGCACATCGCGTGCTCTTTTGTAAAACTCAATAAAACATATGTTTATCATCAAGCAAGCGCAACAAACTTGGTACCAATCAACGAAGAATGTTCTGTTTTGTACATTTCATATTTTTAATAATTTTTTAGACAATTTTATAAATTTAGGCATAAAATTAAAACATGCAGCTTGAAATTCCCGCTCAATCCCCACCTGGCGGGGGGTCGGAAGTGGGAAAAATGACCGATGTTTGTTGCATAACTGTACAATAACCAATAGTTGGAATCAGGTGTACCCACTGTCAGTCTGCAGTGAATGAAATACTCTAGCCAACAAAACAAATTGCAATGTTTTAGGTGCTTTGGTTGTTTTACCAAAAATGTGTTTGTATACCCTTGTTTGCGTGTTCTTTCAAAAGCCAGTATTGGCATGTTACGTGCTGTTGTAAAAAGTTGTAATAAATAAATTATTTATCACGATATAAACAAATAAAAAATTGGGTAGAAAGCCAGTCCTTTTTCCTTGCGTTGGTTGGTACCGTCTCGAGGAAATTTCGTGCTGTAGGTTGGCAATGGTCACGTGACAACGATGATGAAGAAAAGCGGCCCTCAGTTTATGTTTATACACAACGATCTCTCGACCGCTCGTATTTACCATAATAAGTGTAGTGAATTGAAATGAAATGAAAGTGTAGTGTAGTTCATGTATAATATATTTTAGTGGAAGTGACAGTGCATAAAAGGAAATTAGTTTTAGGCTTTGTTCAACATTACATTATATTTATATAAAAGCACTAGCACTAGCAGTTCAAAATCATAATAATAACAATCCTACATAAAAATAATGCAATATAGGGCTAAAAACAGGCTGGAGAACTAAGATTGAGTCAAATATTTCATTTTTTTGTTAGTGTATTTTAATTTTAGAACAATGTATATATATATATATATATATATATATATATATATATATATGTGTGTGTGTGTAGGTACTAGCCTAAACATATATTTTTTATCCAATTTGATCAAATAAGACATGTAAAAATATGGCATTAGTTTAGCATTCTCATAATAATCTAAGATATTGAAAAAAAAAATATGTATTATTTGTGTTGGCTCAAAATGACATTTTATTTTATTTATCAACAATGTAGTATGTTATTATCCTACGTCAAAACTTTATTTTTGTCACGATATCATTATTTTTTTTATATTTCTATTCAGAAATATATGTTCTATCAATTTTTGTTCTCAGAAAAAATCCTAAAAAATTTTAATAATATTTACTATGATTACAATATGAATAATTTTTCAAGTGCCGTTTACACAATTTGCACACACTAATTTATGTTGTTATAAATTTTATACTTTTTGGAATATATTCATATATTTTACATTTTCTTGTAGCTAGTAGATTTTACTAATAAAATACATGTAGCAAAATACTATAAAAAATTATACATACCGCTTATTTTTGGATTGTTATGTAATTGTTCACAGAATCTTTCGTTTCTGTGGTAAAAGTTTTATTTTCCCCAACAAACTAAAAATATAAAACTTTGCGTATGGGTACAATATGACTATTTTTCCTGAACAACTTTTTCTTGTCTATTCAATGGTAATTTTTTAGAATTTTTACATGTACTATTTGATTACCTACAATGATCATACTGTAACTTTGCAAATTTTTTTCCATTTTTGCGTTTTAAGTTAAAAAACAATTACAAAAACACCTAGGAGTTAATATAAAATGTAACAACATATTATTATAGTGCACAAAATAATAAGCAATTAGGCTATCTGGGAATTATTTACAAACATTTTTTAGTGCTCCTAAGGAGGGTTATAAGTTATAATTTACGTACAATATTTTAAAATTTTTTCAATCTTTTCTAGACTATAATTATTTACTATTTTTTTGTAAGTTTGGCTGGTAGTATGTGAAAGTATAGTTCTTGAGAAGAAAAACGAAACGATAAAATTGACATTTGGAGCATATTTAGTATTTTTTACGATTTTTACAAAAAAAGATTGCGAAGCGCTGAAAAGAAGCACCGTGCAGTTGGGAGTTCATAATGGGCCACCTAGTATTCACCATCTAGGGTTAATGAACTGTCAATTTTCTAATTTAAATAACATAGATAAAATCACACTATACGCTGATGATAAAAATTTAAAGTTGTCTGTCCAAAAAAATCAGGATATTGAAGTAAGTGCTTTTTGCAATCTTACGCATATTCAGCATACTTAGCAGAACAAAATTTATTACTGAATCAAAATAAAACCAAATACATAACATTTTCTGCCAATATGAGAAAATCTATTACAAATAAAACAAATATTTATATTAATGATTATATCTTAGGAGAAGTAAATGAATTGAAATTCCTCGGGATGATTGTTGATAAAATTTTAAATTGGGAATCCCATGTAGATAACATATGCAAAAAAATGTCAACAGGATTATTTGCTTTAAAGAAAACTATCAAGGATCTGTAATGTTAAAACTATGAAATCTGTATATTTTGCACTAGTACACTCGCATATTTCTTTTGGCATTGCTTTGTATGGCAGTACTTCTCATGCGAATTTAAGTAGAGTTTTAATCATGCAGAAGCGTGCTGTTAGAATTGTGCTCAAACTGCAGTGGAGTGATTCAGCTAAATACCATTTCTATAAATTAGGTATTATGACAGTATTTAGTTTGTACATTTTCAATTTAATTTTATCCGTTAAAAGCAATTTTTATAATCTTGAATTATTAGGAATCAGCCATAACTATAACACAAGAAAAAAAGATGATATTTCTTTTAAAACTTAAAATTTAAAACTATATGAAAAAAGACCTATTTATGCTGGAATAAAATATTTTAATTACTTACCAACTGATTTAAAAACCATTCAAGATTTCGATAAATATTCAAAAATAAATTGAAAATGTATATGATCAATAAACCTTTATATTCATTAAATGAGTTTTTCAGCAAGCAGTAATATTAATGTAGTTTGACCATTTAGTTGTTGTATCCCTAGTTATTATAAAATTTGACACCATTCTGTACTTATTGTACTATTTCAATAAAGATTGATTGATTGAGACCTTTTTATTTTTGAAAGTGACATAGACATGGTATGAACTTTTCCAAGTTTTTGTCTAGTCATCTCAGTACTGCTCTAGTATACAAAAACTGCTTGTAAGACTTCCTCTTAAACTTTATTACTCAAAGTACATTGAAATGTGGGCAAATCAACTTTATTACCAAATAGAATTGAAACAAAATAGCTTTCCTGAAGCCTCAAAAGCAGAATGAGGCTTGATCTCCTTCTTAATTTGAACTTGGAAAATATATTAAACTTAGTTTTTAGTGTGAAACCACCCTGTTATTAAAATAATCTATTCTAGACAAAAGACAAAGGAAGAGCATCAAGTTCTGTAAAACGATCAGTAGTTTATGGGTAAATACCACTATTATTCCCCAATGATTCTCCAAATCCACAACAAAAATTTTGGTTCGCAATGGTAAAAAACCTATTCAACAATCCCCTGCTTCAGTAGGTTTTATACCTTTTCTTCTATAAATTTGACATCTAAAAGATTATGTGATGTTTCTGGTTAACACAAATGATATTTTGATGGCAGAGCAGCTACAATATTTTGGTTTGAGGCTCCTAGTATCCGAGACCAGAACAGTTTCGTTTTCTTTCATTTCTACTTGAAAGTTACATTCATAAATGATGATGTGTAATATTGAAGATGAGCAATGAGGCGTTACAAACTTACCTGGCTGTACTGAACTACCACCTCAGAATAGCCAACTCCTTTAAAGCACCCCATATATGTAAAAGTAAGTCAGAAAAGAGGATGTATCACTTGTCTCTCTATATGTCTGTACGACAATTATACTAATGTAAAGAACCTCCAGTACCCCCTCCTATGTTCAGACTTCAACGTAAACATGCCAAGATTTTTACATTTTTCCACTATTGTTAATTATTGTTTTTAATACTATGTATGTAGTGTATTTATAGTTAAAATGTTTGGTCAATTAAAGGCATTCAT
Organism: Stictocephala bisonia; assembly: GCA_035578905.1. NCBI lineage: Eukaryota > Metazoa > Arthropoda > Insecta > Hemiptera > Membracidae > Stictocephala > Stictocephala bisonia. The sequence continues at coordinate 29,243 of JAQJVL010002442.1, forward strand.
CACATACAACCTTATCGTTAAGTTTTATTTATTTAATCAACATTGATGGTTTAAATGTTAGAGTATACGAAATATATTTTTATAGCTGCTTAGAAATGACATTTATCAGGGCGTTCTGATATGTGTTCTAGATATCCCCTGATGATATAAACGAAAACAGATATATTGTGAAGAAGATTGAAGAACATTTGGAAGAAAATTCTGTTGATTCCTGTGACCTAAAACTTAAATTGGAAGAGGTAAGTGACTATCATACAAGTGCTTTTCAGGGCAAATAATATTAATTTAATTTTGAAAACTAACTTAAAGTTATTACAACCAATTAATTGTAATTACATCATTATTTGGATCATTTAAAGTAGTACCAAGTTGGATCAAAAGTGTTAGCAAATGTTTGAAGATTATATGCACAGAACCGATTAACAAATAAGTGATCTAAAATAATTTTACCAGGAGCGAATTATAGCACAAATATGCATTACAAAGTCTCCTGTATACTTATTAGTTTCATTAGAGATATGTGACTTGGTCACAATCAAGCAAGTGATGTGAATTATCTGTTTCCTATAAAAATACTGTTTAGGCTTGAATTGTATGATTAAAACTGCAGTCTTTTATTGTTAAAGTTCCATAAAATAGTACGTATTTGTGAATTGTTCTTCTTGTAGATGTGGTGCTGGGAAGGAATCTGCAGGAAATAAATTTTATCATTGCCAAGTCATTTATTATTCTTACTATCTGTCCATGAAATCTTGATCTAAAATAGCTAAAAATTATTTTTGGGGCAATTAAGCTTTGGGATGAGTAATTATGAATGTATAATATATTCAGGTTGAATAATGAATACAATAGATTAATTCACTTATACAATAGTAGGGGGAGAGATACTGTATTAGTAATATTAAAAACAAAAGATATAAAAAATCATACGGGGTCTGTCCTAAAAGTATCCATTGTGTATACCAGTACAGATACACATTGAAACAGTTCAAATACAATAGATGATGGCTTAACAACAGAGGCAATAAAAACTAATGAAATCTTGTGCAAAAAAGACACGTAATTTACATGGATATTTGGATTTCAAGTCTTTTCTTGTTTTTATGATAAACAAACTAAAGCCTGTGGTAAAGTAAATGTCTCATTAAGAAAATTAAAAAAGGAGCCTTAGTTGTGTATCATGATGATAAAAATACTGTTATTAGATGGTGTGTGACCGCCACACAATAACTATACCACCTACTGACTTGTGAATAACGATTACAAAATGTAACGATTACAAGTATGGTTATTTTTCAAGAAATTTGTAATGCATCCGTTACATATTTAAACAGTAACGAGTAACAAATAATTTGTTACAAAATTGAGTAACGAATAATCAATAATCGTATTTCGTTAATTGTTACATTTTTCGTGTAAAATAAATATGGAAAACAGAAACCATCAGCATCCCAGTTGTCCTGGAATGCAGTTTGCCCACCTGTGGAGTTGCCGACGGGGTCATCGTCCTTGACCGGTTTGTTCCCCCCACCCCCAAACATTACCTGGGTGACCCATCCCCAGCCACTGTTTGTTTACTTTGCCAGTCGGTAGGTATGAGCATCCTAGAGAAAACATCAATGTTTACCGTCAGTTTTAACAACGTTAAAATCCTCAATGTGTGAAAGACACCAATCTCTTAAAATTGATTTTTTTTGCGTGTAAAACATTGATGTTTTATATTACAATAAAATATGTATTACTCAATCTTAAAATATAATCTGTAATGTATTTACCATCGATCGCAAAAACATCAACATAGAAATGAAAACATTGATGTTTTGAAAACATTGACCATTGATGCTCACCCTTATCAGTCGGTACTGTTACAGTAGTACTGTGTGTGATCAATCGATCAGCGTATCATTACTGTGTATATGTGCAAAATGTAATAGAACTTATTTGTGGGAAATATAACTTAAAAATAAATATTAAATAAAACAAACACACAAGTTGAGATACAAAATAAATGAGATGTTTAATGAGTAAATATGGTTAACATAAGTTCAAATTGAAGTACATATCAAGAATATAGTCTTCAGGGTCTACTTCTAACTTTCAACTATTATCTAAATTGAGGCTATGATAAAATGAAATTAATTACTATCTTAAATCATGTTAAACTTTATATGATATAATAAATTAAATGGTTTGAAATTATTAAGATGAATATTTGATTAAATTATCAGGTGATGATTTTTGACATTTTGAGGGCTTAATTATTTTAAAACAATATTGAATATGATATGATTTCTGAATTATCTCATGTGCTTGAGTGTGAGTTTTACTTCGGAATTAGGTTAATTTATTTTTTGTTTAGTAATAGTTATTAGTTTTATAATTTTTTTAGTTATTAATAGTTTTTTTTTATTAATTATAAACATAAGGCTGTAGTTGAAGTTGTATGGCCAGAAATTGCAACTTTCTTTGAAGTTTTGAACATAATGACGATCGGTTAAAGTTTCGATGTTTACTGTATGTACTGAAAATAAACATTTTAAGTGCTTTGGTAACGTGCTTCAAATTTGAGAACACATATCAAGGTAATTGTTATGAGTAATTACATAAAATGTATCTATAATTTATAGTCGGGTTTAACAAGAGGTCAAATATTTCTAATTTATTACAAGATAAATGTATTGATCTCCTACAAAGTTGTAATTGCTCGTATCAGTAATACTATAAAAGAAATATGGTTGAACAACATTTCGTTAACGTAACTGTAATTATAACTAAGTTAAATTTTTTTGTGAAAAATGTAACTGTAACTGAGTTACATTTTTTTAGTAATTTTCACAAGTCTGACCACTTCCTGTGAATATCCAGGAAATGGTCAGTGATGACACAAGACACAATATATCAAATAAACCGAATGTATTGTACATTATAATTCCAACATGGGTGCTGTAGAGAAGTCTGACATGAGATTGTTTTATACCACTAAAACACTGAAGTGCTATTCTTAATTATTTCCTTTCACTTGCTGGATTTATTAGTTTTAAATGTGCTCTATATGTATGGAGTGTATTGGGGTGTTGGTATGAGCTTATATGGTAGTACCTCAAAGAATGCAAAGTTCACACATACTGTATAAGTACACTTTAAGGAGTTCAGGCTGAATATATGTCATCTGTTAGAAAGACACTCTCCCATGGAATGAAAATGTTGCCTCTGTGTTACACCCAGTAGGTGGAAAGTCGAATATATATTTACCCTTGAGTAGACACCATTTCATAAGGCCAATCCCAATCAGTGATTAGTGGTAAAGGGCAACAGGGAAAGTTCTTTGTATGTCTGCACATGACACAGGCAGTCCCAAAAAGGAAAGATACTTCCCATTAGTGTTCGACATGCAAAGTAGCATTTTTTTCCATTACAGTAGACACTCTTTTAACTGGCCTCGGATTTACCGGCCGCCGCATTAACTGCCCGCTAATTAGAAACGTTGAGTCAGTGACAGGTCGCCACTCGCTCGGCTATTTTGGGTTTCTTTATGTCAACGTAGTCAGTTGAGTGGGGTGACTTATGCACTGTACAGTATTGTATATTGCCGTGGTGGCTCAGTGGTTAAGGCTTCGGACTGCGAGGGCAAGGTCAAAGGTTCGAATCCCCACTGAGCCAACGGTCGGTACTTCACTCATTGATTAAAGTTCACGCACAGGCCTGTAGGCCCGTGTGAACTGGCGAATGAAGTTGAAAAAAAAATTGTACATAATATACTATTTATTAACAGAAGCTCTATTAACTGTACAATTATGTGAAATGTTTACTGTACAATGTCCTTAACATTTAAAAATACATAGTACAATGTATTATGTACTATTGTTCAGGGGACAATGATTCTGAGGGGAAGAAGTGGAGGTCTCGCGCCTCGCACAGCTTGTATAATGGGTGGAAAAGGTGTACATGTTGAGTGTCTCAAGCATATATGTGTGTAAAAATAAAAAACTGTATATATTGTAAATATTGAACCATATGTTATTTATTATTCTTCATTCTTTTTTAATTAATAAGTTGCAATTACAGTAAAATTGCCATTTTATTTGATTAAAGACTCACAATGCTACATGTGCATGGAGGCGATGTCCAATAAATCACCTCTAACACACTTAACCCTTTCTGGCCCGAATTATGAAATATTTGGAAACAAAATTTTTTTTCGTCATTTCCTTGTTCCTAGGTTCTAAATAGTCAATAATATACCTTTTTAGGTTTCTGGTACCAATAATTTAGAAATTAATTTTTAGTGGTTTTAAAACCACACCGATCACTTATGGGTAAATTGGCTTAGAATTATCATGTTGTTTTAAAACAACATTGGGCTTTTATGATTACAAGTTACTACTAATATATAGGGTTTGGGAATTTAAAATTTAAAAGCTACTTGGTTTTTACAATAAAATTTAATGAATTATAAATTTTAAAAGATAAAATTTGTGTAGCTTGGCTTTCCAGAAGTACATAAGGATGCAACAACACTTGCTTGGAATTGCAGCAGCGACAACTTGCATTGCTTATTTAATTGCTGACAATGACATGATATTCTTCTGGTGGAATGGACTGCATATTACTCCTAATTGTATTTAAAATAGGCCTGATTTTATGGAGCTTGTCAAATTCTGGGTCTGATGGAGGTTTTGCCTTACTGTTGTCATTAGCATGAAAGTACTTCATGAGCAAAAGAAATCTATTTCGAGCCATAGTGTCAGCTATGGGAGGGTATCTAGTCTCCATCGCCCAATACATTCTTATACTTGGCATATGTACAATACCCATAAGTAATAACATCCCTATCAATTGTTCATATTCCTCTGTGGTTGATGCTAATACAAAACCATCTTTTTGCATTGCATATATGTTGGACTACTCGGATATGAAACTGAATAAATCATTTGAAAAAAACATCCAAAATATCCAGAAGGGGTCACCTCATTTGGTGGAGGGGGTGGAATTGATCCATGCCAAGTTGTATCAGGTGGTACGAATCATTTTCAGTAAATTTGTATTTTACTTTAGTTCGTCTGCTCATTGTAGTCATGCCTGTCCGTCTTGTTTGATTCATGTTTCCATTTGTTATAATCGTTTGACTGCTTGTACCTAGTGTGGGTGAGATTGCTAGATTTCTATCCACATCATCTTCAGTTTCAAGGCCCTCTCCACCTCCGTCATTATCCTGTGAAGAAAATCATATTTTTAGTTATCTTCAGAGGAATCTGAATCCTCATGGGTTCAGTAGGCCTTATTTTTATTGTTCTACATTAGGTATTGTATCACGATTAGTTAAAAACTGAAAATGTCTTACCTGAACCAATTGATCGTGTAACGCCTCAATATCGTCAGTGAAGTCTCCAAACGTCATTCCAGCCAGTGCAACTTCCCCATCATCTAAATAATGACTTCTTGTACCACCTTGGAAGGCATTTAGCAGTTCAATGTCATCGTTTAGGTTGATATCACCTGGTTCCCAGATGTCCCCAAGTTCACTGACATTGTCGTCAGGTATAAGAAGAAAGCGACCGATCTCTTCTTCATTTAGTTGGTCTTCAGCCATTGTATTTCATCTAAAAATAAACCAATATTTATTGTAATTTCAACAGTTTATATTGCAAATTACATTTAAAAGCCATTTAAAGTTTAAATGCCCTCAGTATTTATCACAGCAACTTACTTGTCATAAGTGCCCAATGTTGTTTTAAAACTACACATACATTTCTACTTATAAAACAAAAACAGTTTCTCACAATGATAATAACTAGTGATATAATCAAATTTAAAGCACTATTTAATACAAAAAGATTTTTTCTTACCTAAAATATGATGATATTTATCCAGAAAAAAGGCTTCAAAGTTGGGAAACTTCGAGGTTAGAAATCTCATGTGCTATCCAAACAAATACTGCTACTGGACAGCTTGCTACTGATTGGTGGTGCACTCTTATGGTACTTTTCTGAACTAGAACTGTGTAGTTTTAACACAACACTGGGTGTTTGAAGCTAAAACAATTTGTTCTTGCCTCAATAACACAGCAAACTTGATGTTGTTTTAAAACTACTCTGGGCGTGAAAGGGTTAAGTCATTTAAACAAATTTTATTCATAAGTTGAATATTTTTAATCCAACACTTGACATTTTTAGGATCTATTCATAATTAAATTTACTTTTAGGATATACTACAATTAATAAGCTAAATATGTAAATTATATATGTTTTATAACTCCAAAAATAAACAAAAACAATATTATTACAAAATTTAGATTTATGTATATTTTGGTTAATATATTATAATATTTTTCCCTAATAAACAAATTAGAGACTTAAAGAATAAGACTACTTTCAAGCAAATATGTTACTAATTACCATAGTTACAGATTTTTAATAAACTTCTTGCATAAATGCCAATTTAGGCCTATCACTTTTGGGATAACACATGCCAACAATCCAGTTATTTTTCAGAAATTTTTAATTTTTTGGCCTATCAGTCAAAGGGTTGAGAGAGCGTCTATTGTATTGAACATTTTCACATACTAAAGAATGTAAATATGATACATTTCTTAATATACCGCGCTATTCTTATGTAGTTAGCAAATCACATTTTTGTTATACGTTTATATGTCCTGAGGTTCATTTTTTATTGTTAGGTTAAGTGGTTACTCTGTGAAAGGTGTTTGGTAGAACATCAATTAATGTCTGCACTCATCAACTGCTTAATTTACTGTCATTTTTAAGACAATTTTTTATCAAACTATTTGACTGTTTATACACAAATATAAAATACTCCATTAATATGCAATTTTAACAGGACAAAATGATTAATTAATGTATTAAGCTAACAGTACAATAATTGATGATTAAATATTTTTATATTGTTAATCATAATTTATCTACTGGCCACAGGTAAAGAAAGAACATCTTAAACATATAAGATTCAGTCTATAAATTATCTTTAGACACAAGTCCATTCCTTTCAATTATAAATTTGCGGCAGATGAGGACACCAAACTAACTACTGTACTTAACTACAGCACACCAAATTTATCTGGGTGCTGTATTGGTGAGACTAAACCTTATAAATTGGTATTAATTTTGTCGTTTTCAGTTGAAATTCAATGTAAACTACAGAATGAGAAAAAGACAAAAAAACTTTGAATTTAGTTTGATAATTCTATAGACAAATATGAAAATAACATAACAGTCTACAGAGTTGCAGTTTTATTATAATTTTATGGTGTTTTTATAATATTACCATCAATGTCTTTGAAGCTGTTTTATAGAGAATTTCAGAATTATCATTGCTTACACAGTGTTTATTTTCTTTTAATTTATATTACTTTGGTGCACCCTTCTCTTTCAATTAACACATGTGCAAGCAGAAAAAGTTAAAATAATTCAGAATATTTTTTGTTGAAGGTGGCCTGTACGGAGAATATTTATGCAGAATCAGACAAGTGTAGGGACATGAGTGTCTTTGTGTCCTCACAGGAGACCCAGAGAGAAGAGACAATCTACAACCACATCCCATGCTCATATAGAATAAAACATAGAAATGGTTTAATAATGCATGAAAAAGCAAGGAATCCCTTTAGTTGTAGCCAGTGCACTTTTAGAGCAAGGTACAAGAGCAGTTTGATATCACACATGAGGATTCACTCAGGAGAGAAGCCTTTTGGTTGTAACCAGTGCCATTATAGAACTAAATACAAGAGAGCTTTAAAAACACATATGATGACCCATAGGAAAGACAAACCTTTTAGTTGTAGCCAGTGCCATTATAAAACTAAATACAAGGGAGATTTAAAAACACATATGATGACCCATAGGAAAGAGAAACCTTTTAGTTGTAGCCAATGCCCTTATAGAAGTAAACGAAAGCAACATTTAACAATTCATATGAGGACTCACTCAGGAGAGAAACCTTTTGGTTGTAGCCAATGCCCTTATAGAAGTAAACACAAATATAGTCTAATGTTACACCTGAAGACTCACTCAGGAGAAGATTCCTTTAGTTGTAATTATTGTTCCTATAAAACTGTAAATAAGAGTTGTTTAACAAGACATATGAGGACTCACTCAGGAGAGAAACCTTTTGGTTGTAGTCAATGCCCTTATAGAAGTAAACACAAATATAGTCTAATGTTACACATGAAGACTCACTCAGGAGAGAAACCTTTTGGTTGTAGCCAATGCCCTTATAGAAGTAAACACAAATATAGTCTAATGTTACACCTGAAGACTCACTCAGGAGAGAAACCTTTTGGTTGTAGCCAATGCCCTTATAGAAGTAAACACAAATATAGTCTAATGTTACACCTGAAGACTCACTCAGGAGAGAAACCTTTTGGTTGTAGTCAATGCCCTTATAGAAGTAAACACAAATATAGTCTAATGTTACACCTGAAGACTCACTCAGAAGAGAAACCTTTTGGTTGTAGCCAATGCCCTTATAGAAGTATACACAAGCATAATCTGATGTTACACCTGAAGACTCACTCAGGAGAGAAACCTTTTGGTTGTAGTCAATGCCCTTATAGAAGTAAACACAAATATAGTCTAATGTTACACCTGAAGACTCACTCAGGCGAAGATTCCTTTAGTTGTAATTATTGTTCCTATAAAACTGTAAATAAGAGTTGTTTAACAAGACATATGAGGACTCACACAGGAGAGAAACCTTTTGGTTGTAGTCAATGCCCTTATAGAAGTAAACACAAATATAGTCTAATGTTACACCTGAAGACTCACTCAGGTGAAGATTCCTTTAGTTGTAATTATTGTTCCTATAAAACTGTAAATAAGAGTAGTTTAACAAGACATATGAGGACTCACTCAGGAGAGAAACCTTTTGGTTGTAGTCAATGCCCTTATAGAAGTAAACACAAGCATAATCTGATGTTACACATGAAAACTCATTCAGGAGAAGATTCCTTTAGTTGTAATCATTGTTCCTATACAACTGTAGATAAGAGTAGTTTAACAAGACATATGAAGACTCACTCAGGAGAGAAACCTTTTGGTTGTAGCCAGTGCCCTTATAGAACTTAACACAAATATAGTCTAATGTTACACCTGAAGACTCACTCAGGTGAAGATTCCTTTAGTTGTAATCTTTGTTCCTATAAAACTGTATAGAAGAGTCATTTAACAAGTCATATGAGGACTCACACAGGAGAGAAACCTTTTGGTTGTAGTCAATGCCCTTATAGAAGTATACACAAGCATCATCTGAGGTTACACATGAAGACTCAGGAGAAGATTCCTTTAGTTGTAATCATTGTTCCTATACAACTGTAATTAAGAGTAATTTAACAACACATATGAGGACTCACTCAGGAGAGAAACCTTTTGGTTGTAGCCAGTGCCCTTATAGAAGTAAACACAAATATAGTCTAATGTTACACATGAAGACTCACTCAGGAGAAGATTCCTTTAGTTGTAGTCAATGTTTCTATACAACTGTATATAAGAGTCATTTAGCAACACATATGAAGACTCATACAGGTGAAGATTCCTTTAGTTGTAGTCAATGTTCATATACAACTGTATATAAGAGTCATTTAACAACTCATATGAGGACTCACACAGGAGAGATACCTTTTGGTTGTAGCCAGTGCCCTTATAGAAGTAAACACAAATATAGTCTAATGTTACACATGAAGACTCACTCAGGAGAAGATTCCTTTAGTTGTAGTCAATGTTTCTATAGAACTGTATATAAGAGTCGTTTAACAACACATATGAAAACTCATACAAGAGAGAAACCTTTTGGTTGTAACTAGTGCCCTTATAGAACTAAACACAAATATAGTCTAATGTTACTCATGAAGACTCAGGAGAAGATGCCTTTAGTTGTAGTCATTGTTTCTATATAACTGTAAATAAGAGTTATTTAACAAGACATATAATGACTCATACAGGAGAGAAACCTTTTGGTTGTAACCAGTGCCCTTAAAGAACTAAACACAAATATAGTCTAATGTTACACATGAAGACTCACTCAGGAGAAGATTCCTTTAGTTGTAGTCAATGTTCATATACAACTGTAAATAAGAGTCATTTAACAACACATATGAGGACTCACTCAGGAGAGAAACCTTTTGGTTGTAGCCAGTGCCCCAATAGAACTAAACACAAATATAGTCTAATTTTACACATGAAGACTCACTCAGGAGAAGATTCCTTTAGTTGTAGCCAATGTTCATATACAACTGTAGATAAGAGTAATTTAACAACTCATATGAGGACTCACTCAGGAGAGAAACCTTTTGGTTGTAGTCAATGCCCTTATAGAAGTATACACAAGCATCATCTGAGGTTACACATGAAGACTCACTCAGGAGAAGATTCCTTTAGTTGTAGCCAATGTTCATATACAACTCATATAAGAGTAGATAAGAGTAATTTAACAACACATATGAGGACTCACACAGGAGAGACCTTTTGGTTGTAGCCAGTGCCCTTATACAACTAAACACAAATATAGTCTAATGTTACTCCAGAAGACTCACTCAGGTGAAGATTCCTTTAGTTGTAATCATTGTTCCTATAAAACTGTAAAGAAGAGTCATTTAACAACACATATGAGGACTCACACAGATGAAGATTCCTTTAGTTGTAATCATTGTTCCTATAAAACTGTAAAGAAGAGTCATTTAACAACACATATGAGGACTCACTCAGGTGAAGATTCCTTTAGTTGTAATCATTGTTCCTATAAAACTGTAAATAAGAGTCATTTAACAACACATATGAGGACTCACACAGGAGAGAAACCTTTTGGTTGTAGCCAATGACTGTATAGAAGTAAACACAACAATAGTCTAATGTTACACATGAAGACTCACTCAGGAGAAGATTCCTTTAGTTGTAATCATTGTTCCTATAAAACCGTATATAAGAGTTATTTAACAACACATATGAGGACTCACACAGGAGAGAAACCTCTTGGTTGTAGCCAGTGCCCTTATAGAAGTAAACAAAAGCATCATCTGAGGTTGCAAATGAAGACTCACTCAGGAGAAGATTCCTTTAGTTGTAATCATTGTTCATATATAACTGTAGATAAGAGTAATTTAACAACACATATGAGGACTCACACAGGAGAGCAAACTTTTGGTTGTAGCCAATGACTGTATAGAAGTAAACACAACAATAGACTGATGTTACACATGAGGACTCACTTAGGAGAAGATTCCTTTAGTTGTAATCATTGTTCCTATAAAACTGTAGATAAGAGTTATTTAACAACACATATGAGGACTCACACAGGAGAGAAACCTCTTGGTTGTAGCCAGTGCCCTTATAGAAGTAAACAAAAGCATCATCTGAGGTTGCAAATGAAGACTCACTCAGGAGAAGATTCCTTTAGTTGTAATCATTGTTCCTATAAAACCGTATATAAGAGTTATTTAACAACACATATGAGGACTCACACAGGAGAGAAACCTCTTGGTTGTAGCCAGTGCCCTTATAGAAGTAAACAAAAGCATCATCTGAGGTTGCAAATGAAGACTCACTCAGGAGAAGATTCCTTTAGTTGTAATCATTGTTCATATATAACTGTAGATAAGAGTAATTTAACAACACATATGAGGACTCACACAGGAGAGCAAACTTTTGGTTGTAGCCAATGACTGTATAGAAGTAAACACAACAATAGACTGATGTTACATATGAGGACTCACTTAGGAGAAGATTCCTTTAGTTGTAATCATTGTTCCTATAAAACTGTAGATAAGAGTTATTTAACAACACATATGAGGACTCACACAGGAGAGAAACCTCTTGGTTGTAGCCAGTGCCCTTATAGAAGTAAACAAAAGCATCATCTGAGGTTGCAAATGAAGACTCACTCAGGAGAAGATTCCTTTAGTTGTAATCATTGTTCCTATAAAACCGTATATAAGAGTCATTTAACAACACATATGAGGACTCACACAGGAGAGCAAACGTTTGGTTGTAGCTAATGCCCTTAAAGAAGTAAACACAACAATAGACTGATGTTACACATGAGGACTCACTCAGGAGAAGATTGCTTTAGTTGTAGTCATTGTTCCTATAAAACTGTAGATAAGAGTCATTTAACAACACATATGAGGACTCACACAGGAGAGCAAACGTTTGGTTGTAGCTAATGCCCTTAAAGAAGTAAACACAACAATAGACTGATGTTACACATGAGGACTCACTCAGGAGAAGATTGCTTTAGTTGTAATCATTGTTCCTATAAAACCGTATATAAGAGTCATTTAACAACACATATGAGGACTCACACAGGAGAGAAATCTTTTGGTTCTAGCCAATGCTCTTACAGACCTAAACACAAATATAGTCTAATGTTACACCTGAAGACTCACTCAGGTGAAGATTCCTTTATTTGTAATCATTGTTCCTATAAAACTGTAAATAAGAGTAGTTTAACAACACATATGAGGACTCACACAGGAGAGAAACCTTTTGGTTGTAGCCAGTGACTGTATAGAAGTAAACACAACAATAGTCTAATGTTACACATGAAGACTCACTCAGGAGAAGATTCCTTTAGTTGTAGTCATTGTTCCTATAAAACTCTAAAGAAGAGGAATTTAACAACACATAATATGAAGACTCACTAAGAAGAGAAGCCCTTTGGTCAGTAGCTTATCCAGGATTCTGGAATGTGGGGGGTGTTTGCTGGAGATTTTTTAACCATCCTTACGGGGGGGTCTGGTCTGTATGGAATAACCCTCACAGTAGTGGGGGTCCAGGGGTTCCCCCTCAGAAAATTTTAGGATTTTTATGGGTAAAACTTGATTTGAGACTCAAAAACATTAATTTTTAGCAAGTATTTATTACTAGTTTTTTTTAAAGAAAGTACAGTTCAAATTGTGTAAACTAAAAGCTTAAATTTAATAAATCATTGTTTTTACGAATCCTTTACTAATAAACTAAGAACTACTTTCGTTACTAGTTTGAATATTAACTACACAATATAGTTGTAAATAAATTTTAATGCAAAATACAAAAAATGTACTACTTTATCAAGTCAATATATCAAGGAATATTGGTGTTAAATCAATATTGTACCTGATAAAACTTTACAAGTTACAACCACTTGCAACATAAAAGCTTCAAAACAGTATATTCAATGAGGTTAAAAAAAATCCTCAGCCGTTGTCATAGAAATTTCATGATGGACATTGAGCAAAGGTCATTTAAACGTGTCTCATTTGTTGTGTTTTTGAGGTAGGATTATAGTCTTGTCAACGTCAAAAAAGGCCTTTTACTCGTAGCAGTTATTACTGGCAGCGAGGCATATATTTTCAGTTATTTGTGATGTGTGAACTGCTGCTAGAGTAGTTTGTCACACATATTAAGCGCTTCAACAGCACTCTTTGGATGTTTTTTCTGTTGATTTACGTAACTGTACCATACCGAAATGTCACCTAGTGCTCAGCCTCACTGCAACCAACATCCGTGGCATACTTGTCAACAAGTTGTTTCACATCATTCTCATCCTCTTCAGATAATGTAAACTTGTCTTTTGGTGGCAAGAGGCATTGAAAAGTTTTTAAAATGCCTTTGTGCTTGTTTAAAATTAAATGAGGTTGCAGTTTGGAATTCATTGGTTTTTGCTATTGGTTTAGATTGACCTTATAAAAAAATTAGTTCCCAAGCTTTGCCTGCCATAATGTAGTCGTACATACACTGTAAACTGTGATATTACTGAAAGTAACACAAACACTTTCTAAAATCTAATCTAAAAATCCATTTTAGGGCCCCTTGAACCCAAAAAACATGTTAAAAAAATGGTGCCTGTCCATATGTGAGTCTATGCACTTTGCTGGAGACCAAACAGATGGATCGATTTTTATGAAATTCGGTATGTAGATGTATTTAGCCAATATCTCTAGACAGTGTTTTTTTAATTTAAAAAAATGTTTATGAGCAAAAAACATACAATAAAAGAATTTTCTCAAAAACGATCTAACGATTTTGTTTAAATGTTTAGGAAAGATGTGAATTACAATTTAAAATATGTTAGTGATAATCGCATGTCCCTAACTTTAATAGTTTTTGAGTTATTACACTTTTGTACGGGCAAAAATGAATATTAACAATGCAATTTTTTCAAGCTTTATTCTAACTCTTAGAATTTTGACGCAACCGATTCGCCTTACGTAATTAAATATATCAATATTAATCCTGAGTTAATTATAGTACAGGAAACCATATGAAAAAATGTGTAGAAGAGATCGGATTAAATAGAACGTGGATAAATCGATTTAAAACCTTTTGCAAATTGTTAAGGAAGGTATTAACATCAGAAATACACCATTTGTAAAGTCCAGAAATGGTTTAATTACATAGTAAAACAACAAGTGAACAAAATCAGTAAATAATTGGAATAAATTGAAAAATACACTACATATTTTAATGAAAATTAGTACCTAGGGAGTTTTAAAGTCGTTTATTATGATTTTAACCTAAAAAATATTGTAAAACAAATTGGTGGATGAGAAATTATGCTTTCCCGCGATTGTCATGATTGTTACGAAAAAATGAAAAGTACAAGAAATATGTAAACATCCATTTTGTTGTGTTTTTAAATCATATTTACAAATTTATAAAAGCTGCTAATGGATCACTGGCAAATCCGGAAAAATCAAGATAGTAGATGAAGAATGTATAAAATTTATTATAACAGAAATTTATATAAAAAAATAATTAACTAGAGGTTTCATAGGTTGATTATTGTGATTTCAGCAATAAAAGAATGATATACATCAAAGTATCGAATGAAAAATCGTGATTTTCGACCATTTCCATAAATTTGACACTAAAAGTTAAATATAAAAGTGGCAAAATAAAATTTTGTTCATAGAGATTATATGCTTGGATTAATAATAGCTGTAAATAATGAATTGAGTGTGAAACTTTCGGAATATCAATATGGAGATTGTAGAGTCTAAGAAAATCATGTTCAATTAAATAAATACTCCAAAAAAGTTTATGCGAACTTTAAAATCCAACAGAATATGATGTTACTGCTGAGCATTAGTGCAGTACTGTTCAGGCAAACAGAAATCACCTTTTGTTTGATTCTCAAAATCACACTCTTAGAAGTTCTTTTGTTCTATTAATAGCATATAGTTCATTTTTTTAAAGTTGCATTTGTTATTTTCTATCTACTTAGTTCTACAGTAGACTAGAATTTTTGTATTGTTCTACGAAAATGGTCTTTTGCTTAATCAAGAAAAAAACAAATATTTTACGTTTTAAAACCAAATATATAAATAAAAATGAACTGATAAATCAATGTGGTTTAAATTTTGTAGAATCGTTCAAATTTATGGGTGTTCACATAGATAGAAATCTCAAATGGAAAGTTCATGTTAATTATCCTTGCAGTCTTTAATTAACTGAGTACTTACAAATTTGCCTTTAAACTATTAATAGATTGAACTTGAGTTTTAATATGTGAAATTGTCTATTTGGATATACACAATCAATACTGAAATTTAGTATTGCTACATGCAAGGAAGAGGTTTGTTAGAACACATTATTTGATACATGTAGAGAAAAAATATATGTGCAGTGTGTTTATAATAGTAAAAGAATAAAGTGTATTATTAATATATAGTTTGATATAATACATTCATTACTATTATAAACTGTATCACATTTCAAGTTCAATAAAATCCTGAATTGGGTATGGTTAGGCAACATTTTAAACATATTTAAATAACACAGTTTAATTTGATTGGTGTGTGATAACAAAAGGCTCTGAGTTATCACCCTAACCAGATAAAGGGTAGTACCACTAAGACTTGTAAACATTCCCTCAATAGATTATACAAGGTGTTTATAAAGTCCCACGCTGGCTTTACAGTTTCTGAATGATTACAGATAAAGCAATAAAACTTGGCAAATCATTATTGCACCTATAAATCTACTTTTCTGAAGTAACTACCAATTCTCTGTCATATCAGAGGGATTAGTTGTAATTAGATATTTTATTAGTGGCGATAATTTAAATGCACTAGTAAATCAAAGAAAAAAATACTGCTATACGCATAATGCCTGTCATACAAATGAACATTATGAAGTTAGTTATGAACAAAGGTTCAAACATTTACTCTAAAAATATTTATTAAGTAAACATAACTCTTTTCCATTAAAAACTTTGAACACCTTCCATTTTGTAGAGGATCAACCTTTTTAAATGCTGGTTGTGGCATTCATCTGTGCTAGACAACACCTTTAAAATGATGTACATCTTGACCTATGCTTAAGTTTAATATTTTGTCAAACTCCTTGTGGACCATCCTCCATGGGATGTGAATAATCACTAACTACCCTAAAAAACTATTTCATAAGTCTAGTATGCATTTACAAAGTTTAATTTCCTGAATTGAGCCAAGAAAAAATATAACAATCTGTCTAGAACAGGGCTTTTTTAACTTTACACCAGCATCATTTTTTTAAAGAGTGAACCTTTTGAGATCAGGTTTGTGGGTTTATGTATTACTTCTAAAGACCTTTAATCTGATATGCTATCATTTAAGACTTTCTTCTGACTCCTTGTGGGCCACCCCTCTACTATAACAAAAATATTGTAGTTACTTCAAAAAGTAGGTTTAAGGGTGCAGTAATGATTTACCAAGTGTCATTGCTTTCTGTAATCGCTCAGAAATTATTAAGCAGGTGCGGGATTTTCTAAACACACGCATAGTGATATTTATAAACAAATGAAACCAGTAAACATTGAGTCTTAATTTATTGCTTAACCACTGATATATTTAGCACTAGTAGTTTATTATAAGCCAATATGTTTATAAGTGTTCATCCTAAAAAGGCAGTTCAAAATAAAACAGGTCATGTAACTTATTTCATAGCAATGAAACCTATTCTCAGGAAATTCTCCTTAAAAAAGTTTAAAATATTTCTTTTTAAAAGTGTTTGTAAAGCACTAAAATTATCAGGATTAAAAAACTATATATTTTGATTAATTCAAAGAATATTAAATTTTTGTGTATCATTTTTTATTATTTTACGTATATTAGTGAATAAGGGTGGCAATGTGTGCAGTTTTGAGAACCTGGCGACCACATTGGGTCACTATTGCACTCCACTGATGTCGTTGGCAATGCGTGGTCCTAATAATTAGAGCTTTTAAACACATCAATTACTTCAGAGAAGTCCTTGTTTACAGTAGAGAGCTTTTCCTCACCTATCACATGGCAGACGGATCATATATCCCATAGGTTGAGAGCGTTGTAAATCTTCCATACTAAACAACAGACTAACAAAATTCATACTCTTAGGAATTTTGTATGCCAATAAATTAGAAGTATGCAATAAATTCCTAATTTGACTATTTGATAGCTGTCAAGTGTCATAAAATTTTCAAATACGAAGAAACTTTTTGACTTGAAAGAAAGTAGAGAATAATTTTTTTTATTTTACTATTATTATTTACTAACAATAAAAATATTATTACCTTTTATGCCTGTGAGTTATTATTAAAAGATTTCCATCAAAGCAATCATTAACATTGCTACATTTCTCATCTTCACTTTCAACGATTTCTGTTTAACTGGAGTTGTTTCATTAATAAGTTCATTGCTTTCATCAGGCATGGAGTAAAATTTGTGCATTTTGATATATATATATATATATATATATTATATGTGTGTGTGTATTCTATGTACAGTATTGTTCACTAGAATAATTGACTCATGCCCATGTAATAATTGTATTATATGGCAATAAATTTTGATTGATTGATTGAACTCATTGTACAAGAACAAACTATAAATTTTAAAATGTTATAAGGAGCAGCCATGTTATCAATTTTTATGCTGTAAAATTTTGCTTATTTTGAATTATATCAAATTTTAAATCAGAGAAAATATTTCTATAATTTAAATAATTAAAACTGTAATTTTTAACAGTTACCAGCCCAAGTCACTTTGAGCCAGTTCCCGCAAGTTATGAAGTGGAATTTCCACATACTTTGGATTAACCGGCCTATCAGCTATCCGGCCATGGGTTCAGTCCCCTAGTGGCTGGTTAACCCTTTGGCTGATAAGCAACAATTTATCGTTGTAGCAAAACTATCTGAAAACTGATAAATATACATCACAGGATATAAAATAAGTAATATAGATTATATTATGGTAGATACGTTAAATTATAGCCAGTCTATAAATACGTTTATTAGGGTCTGTCATCAATGTCTTTTTTATATATCACTGTTGGCTGTACAGCAGAAAAGTGATATGCAACGATATTCCGTTGTCGCGTAATTAATTTATTACGACATTATAATTTTTGTTAAATAAATTCAAATACTCACGAATTAGTTTAGAAATAAATCTAATTCAACTAAAAAATATAAAGTTAATTTGAATAATGTGTGTTAAATATTGACCTTGAAAGAAAACTTAGTATTGATTTGGAAGGCTGTGGCATATGTTTACTAATGACGCAATGTTTTGGTGCCGATTATTGTTAATGTCAGATTTGAGGCTATAGGTGTTTGTTATTGTGCATTGTGTGGTGTTAGATGAAATGTAAAATGTCCCTGGATATGTTCAGGGGACAATGATTCTGAGGGGAAGAAGCGGAGGTCTCGCGCCTCGCACAGCTTGTATAATGGGCGGAAAAGGTGTACATGTTGAGTGTCTCAAGCATATATGTGTGTAAAAATAAAAAAACTGTATATATTGTAAATATTGAACCATATATTATTTATTATTCTTCGTTCTTTTTTAATTAATAAGTTGCAATTACACTAACATTGCCATTTTATTTGATTAAAGAATCACAATGCTACATGTGCATGGAGGCGATGTCCAATAAATCACCTCTAACACACTTAAGTCATTTAAACAAATTTTATTCATAAGTTGAGTATTTTTAATCCAACACTTGACATTTTTAGGATCTATTCATAATTAAATTTACTTTTAGGATATACTACAATTAATAAGCTAAATATGTAAATTATATATGTTTTATAACTCCAAAATAAACAAAAACAATGTTTATCACAAACTTTAGATTTATGTATATTTTGGTTAATATATTATAATATTTTTGCCTAATAAACAAATTAGAGACTTAAAGAATAAGACTACTTTCAAGCAAATATGTTGCTAATTACCATAGTTACAGATTTTTAATAAACTTCTTGCATAAACGCCGATTTAGGCCTATAACTTTTGGGATAACACATGCCAAAAATCCAGTCAGTTGTCAGAAAATTAAAATTTTTTGGCCTATCAGTCAAAGGGTTGAGAGAGCGTCTATTGTACTGAACATTTTCACACCTTAAAGAACGTAAATATGATACATTTCTTAATATAACGTGCTTTTCTTATGTAGTTAGCAAATAACATTTTTTTATACGTTTATATGTCCTGAGGTTCATTTTTTATTGTTAGGTTAAGTGGTTACTCTGTGAAAGGTGTTTGGTAGAACATCAATTAATGTCTGCACTCATCAACTGCTTAATTTACTGTCATTTTTAAGACAATTGTTTACCAAACTATTTGACTATTTATACACAAATATAAAATACTCCAATAACATAAAATTTTATCAGAAAAAAATGATTAATTAATTTATTAAGCTAACAGTACATTAATTAATAATTAAATATTTTTATATTGTTAATCATAATTTGTATCTACTGGCCAGAGGTAAAGAAAGAACATCTTAAACATAAGGTTCAGTCTATAAATTATCTTTATACACTAGTCCATTCCTTTCAATTATAAATTTGTGGCAGATGAGCACACCAAACTAACTACTGTACTTAACTACAGCACACCAAATTTATCTAGGTGATGTATTGGTGAGACTAAACCTTATAAATTGGTATTAATTTTGTCGATTTCAGTTTAAATTCAGTGTAAACAACAGAATGAAAATAAACAATGAATTGAGTTTGGTAATTTTATAGACAAATATGAAATTAACATAATAGTCTACAAAGTTGCAGTTTTATTATGATTTTATGGTGTTTTTATAATATTACTATCAATGACTTTGAAGCTGTTTTATAGAGAATTCCAAAATTATCAGTGCTTATATGTTATTTATTTTCCTTCAATTCTTATACTTTGGTGCAATAAACTTTGTCAATTAGAGCATGTGCAATCAGAAAAAGTTTAAATAATTCAGAATATTTTTTGTTGAAGGTTGCCTGTACGGAGAATATTTATGCAGAATCAGACAAGTGTAGGGACATGAGTGTCATTGTGTCCTCACAGGAGACCCAGGGAGAAGAGACAATCTACAACCACATCCCATGCTCATTTAGAACAAAACATAAAAATGATTTAATAGTGCATGAAGAAGCAAGGAATCCCTTTAGTTGTAGCCAGTGCACTTTTAGAGCTAAGTTCAAGAGCAGATTGATATCACACATGAGGATTCACTCAGGAGAGAAACCTTTTGGTTGTAGTCAGTGCCCTTATAGAACTAAACAAAAGCGACATTTAACAAGTCATATGATGACTCATACAGGAGAGAAACCTTTTGGTTGTAGCCAGTGCCCTTATAGAAGTATACACAAGCATAATCTGATGTTACACATGAGGACTCACTCAGGAGAAGATTCCTTTAGTTGTAATCATTGTTCCTATACGACTGTAAATAAGAGTCATTTAACAACACATATGAGGACTCATACAGGAGAGAAACCTTTCAGATGTAGCCAGTGCCCTTATAGAACTAAACAAAAGCATAATCTGATGTTACACATGAGGACTCACTCAGGAGAAGATTCCTTTAGTTGTAATCATTGTTCCTATACGACTGTAAATAAGAGTAATTTAACAACACATATGAGGACTCATACAGGAGAGAAACCTTTTGGTTGTAGCCAGTGCCCTTATAGAACTAAACAAAAGCATAATCTGATGTTACACATGAAGACTCACTCAGGAGAAGATTCCTTTAGTTGTAATCATTGTTCCTATAAAACTGTAAAGAAGAGTAATTTAACAACACATATGAGGACTCATACAGGAGAGAAACCTTTTGGTTGTAGTCAATGCCCTTATAGAACTAAGCAAAAGAAAGCTTTAACAACACATATGATGACTCATACAGGAGAGAAATCTTTTGGCTGTAGCCAATGCCCTTATAGAAGTATACACAAGCATAATCTGATGTTACACATGAAGACTCACTCAGGAGAAGATTCCTTTAGTTGTAATCATTGTTCCTATAAAACTGTAAATAAGATTACTTTAACAACACATATGAGGACTCACACAGGAGAGAAACCTTTTGGTTGTAGCCAATGCCCTTATAGAAGTAAACACAAATATAGTCTAATGTTACACATGAAGACTCACTCAGGTGAAGATTCTTTTAGTTGTAATCATTGTTCCTATAAAACTGTAAATAAGAGTAGTTTAACAAGACATATGAGGACTCACTCAGGAGAGAAACCTTTTGGTTGTAGCCAATGCCCTTATAGAAGTATACAGAAGCATAATCTGATGTTACACATGAAGACTCACTCAGGAGAAGATTCCTTTAGTTGTAGTCATTGTTCCTATAAAACTGTAAATAAGAGTAGTTTAACAACACATATGAGGACTCACACAGGAGAGAAACCTTTTGGTTGTAGCCAATGCCCTTATAGAACTAAACAAAAGCAACATTTAACAATTCATATGAGGACTCACACAGGAGAGAAACCTTTTGGTTGTAGCCAATGCCCTTATAGAACTAAACAAAAGCAAAATTTAACAATTCATATGAGGACTCACACAGGAGAGAAACCTTTTGGTTGTAGCCAATGCCCTTATAGAAGTAAACACAACAATAGTCTAATGTTACACATGAAGACTCACTCAGGAGAGAAACCTTTTGGTTGTAGTCAATGCCCTTATAGAAGTAAAGACAAGCATAATCTGATGTTACACATGAAGACTCACTCAGGTGAAGATTCTTTTAGTTGTAATCATTGTTCCTATAAAACTGTAAATAAGGGTAATTTAACAAGACATATGAGGACTCACACAGGAGAGAAACCCTTGGGTCAGTAGCGTATCCAAGATTTTTGAATGTGGGGGGTGTTTGCCGGAGATTTTTGGACTCTCTTGTCTGGGGGGGTCTGGTCTGTATAGAATACCCCTCACAGTAGTGGGGGTCCAGGGATTTCCTCTTGGAAAATTTAAATATTTTTATGTGAAAAACTTGATTTGAGACTTAAAAACATTAATTTTTAACAAGTATTTATTACTCTTTTTTTTTTTTTTTAAGAAAAAAAGTACAGTTTAAATTGTGTAAATTAAACGCTTAAATTTAATAAATCTTTGCTTTTACGAATCCTTTACTAATAAACTAAGAACTACTTTCGTTTATAGTTTGAATATTAACTATACAATATAGTCGTAAATAAATTTTAATGCAAAATACAAATAAGTACTACTTTATCAAGTCAATATATCAAGGAATATTGGTGTTAACTCAATATTGTACCTGATAAAACTTTACAAGTTACAACCACTTGCAACATAAAAGCTTCAAAACAGTATATTCAATGAGGTTAAAAAAAACCTCAGCCGTTTGTTGTGATAGAAATTTCACAATGGACATTGAGCAAAGGTCATTTAAACGTGTCTTATTTGTTGTGTTTCTGAGGTAGGATTATAGTCTTGTCAACGTCAAAAAAGGCCTTTCACTCGTAGCAGTTATTACTGGCAGCGAGTCATATATTTTCAGTAATGTGTGAACTGCTGCTAGAGTAGTATTGTCACACATATTAAGCACTTCAACAGCACTCTTTGGATGTTTTTTCTGTTGATTTACGTAACTGTACCATACCGAAATGTCACCTAGTGCTCAGCCTCACTGCAACCAACATCCATGGCATACTTGTCAACAAGTTGTTTCACATCAATCTCATCCTCTTCAGATAATGTAAACTTGTCTTTTGGTGGCAAGAGGCATTGAAAAGATTTTAAAATGCCTTTGTGCTCGTTTAACGTTTAAAATTAAACGAGGTTGCAGTTGGAATTCATTGGTTTTTGCTATTGGATTAGATTGACCTTATAAAAAAAATTAGTTCCCAAGCTTTGCCTGCCATAATGTAGTCGTACTTATACTGTAAACTGTGATTTACTGAAAGTAACACAAACACAGCAACTTTTCGTTTATTTTCTTGTAGTTGCCCCACACCTGTTTTGCCGTTTAAGGTAATTTATTTTCTGTCCACTATAGGACTTGGTCAAGTATAACAATAAAACCACAACATCCTTCTTAGTAATTTAAATTGTTGATTGTGATTTTTAATTTCTCCCATATGGATTAGCTTAGACAAAGTATATTGTGATCCTCAAAAATTTTTTTTCAAGTTGGTCTAAAAATCCATTTTAGGGCCCCTTGAACCCAAAAAACGTGTTAAAAAAATGGTGCCTGTCCATATGTGAGTCTATGCACTTTGCTGAAGACCAAACAGATGGATCGATTTTTATGAAATTCGGTATATAGATGTATTTAGCCAATATCACCAGGCTGTTTTAAAAAATATTTTTTAAATTTGCATGGGGAAAAACATACAATATTGGAATTTTCTCTAAAACTGATCTAAAAATTTTGTTTAAATGTTTAGGAAAGATGTGAATTACAATTTAAAATATTTTAGTGATAATCGTATATCCCTAACTTTAATAGGTTTTGAGTTATAACATTTTTTATGTGGGCAAAAATAAACATTAACAATGTATTTTTTCCAAGCTTTATTCTAACGATTTTTATTAAATTTTCAATAAAGAAACAAAGCAAAATGAAAAATATTTTAGTTACTACCCCACTAAGTTGGGGCTGGAGGCCGATAGCCGGAAGCCACAACTCAAGTTGTTGAATAGTTTTTACATAACATGTGAATAAGGGTTTTTACATACATAACTATGTGATTAATTGAACAGTTGTTTATTTTTTTCATACTTTTATTTAAATAAAACAAGTCTTTCATCTGTTCATTCCTTAGGAATGTCATTAATTGAACACCTGTTTTTATTTATGTGTGCTTTTACATCCCTTAATTTTAATTCAATTCAACAATATGATATATTTAATAGTAAGATATAACTTGAAGCAAACTTTCATATATTGTTATATAGTTAATAATATTCAGTACGAGTAAACGTCACTCAACACAAATTTATTACAATATAAGAACAAAATGCACAAATATATTACAATACAAGTACAAAATGCACAAGTATTATGGTGATTGATTTCGGTGAACGACTCTCACCTTCCTCAGACCAGAGGGATTCACACAAGAATCTTTTAATTGATCTCAATCAATCAAATCTAAATACATTTTGAAAATCATTGTCACTCCTACAGCGTTGTTAAGGGTTGTATAGTTGGCTAAACTATATATACAAGTTAATCACCTGACTATGGTATGACTCATTCGTGTGAGCATGTACCGCCTTTCGCACAGGCCTTCGTCACAGCGACAGATGGACCAGTGCCACTAAAGAGCGGGCTCCCGCACCTGCTCGGAACGTAGTTTTCTATCTATCATGTCTTACTGGATAGATAACAAAATTATAGTAAACATTCAACAGTGTATTTGTTTTTATTTCTAGCAATAAAATTACTTTGTCTTCACAGATGATAACTGTTTTTACCTTCAGCAATCGATATAATCGCTTTATTTATTGAGGCCTTCTTACTCGTTTTGGGGCCTCTTCTAAATCTCAAGGGGGGTTTTAACCCCCAACCCCTCCCCCCCCATAGCTACGCCACTGCTGTTGGTTATAGCCAGTGCCCTTATAGAAGTAAACATAACAATAGTCTAATGTTACACATGAGGACTCACTCAGGAGAAGTTCTCTTCAGTTGTAGTCAATGTTCTTATACAACTATAAATAAGAGTCATTCAACAACATATATGAGGATTCATACAGGAGAGAAACCCTTTGGTTGTAGCTATGGCCCTTATAGAGCTAAACACAAAATAGGCTAATGAAGACTCACTAAGGTGATAAACGCTTTGGTTGTAAACCAGTGCTCTTAAAGGACTTAACAAAAGCAATACTTGAAAACACAAATAATGACCCATAGGAAAGAAATAATTATAAGTGCCCTTATATAGAGCTGCGCATTAATGTGGTACGGCTGGCATTAGTGAATTCTGATAGGTCATAGCAATGTCGCTTTAACTGGAGCAGAAGGATACTTGTGAGAGTGTATGCCTATTTCAAGGCTCCCCACTCTGCAGTCTTTCTCTCAACACCTTACCCCTACTGCCTCTTCCTTCAAACTCTTCAAATCTGAACGCTTGTCGGCCCACCCGATTTGTTTGTTGCGTGTTGGCAAGAGAGACCGTGTTGTAATCATCCCGCTGTCCTTAAACGACAATCCAGAGTGGGAATTTGCACACTTTCTACTGAAACAGGATAAATATTCATCTATGTGCTTTTAGACAAGATTATAGTGTCTGGGACTATTACTATTACTTAAGCAGATAAAATGTGTGATTAAAAATATGAACTAGTTACTGTACACATTTTATATCGCTATAAAAGTTTGTAAGAAGTCGACAGGTGATGTGTTATTTAGTTTGGTTATAACACTGAGAAAAATAAAGATTAATTAACTAATTATGAATAGGATGCAAATTATTATGATCTCAGCTATTTTGTATGGTTTATTAATTAAGATGATGGTAAGCATGAATATACCACGAATGCAGTACAAAATGAAAATTAATATCTATTTAAGAATATTCACCTTTATTACGCCTAGATAACCCTGACTTTAGGAAATCACAAAACAATAAGATAGAATCAATAAATAAAAATTAATGTATTTGTATCAATTTGAATTAATATATAATCAGATTTGAAAAACAAAATTACTTAAGAGAATCAATATTTTAAACATTACCAAGTATTACTGATTGTTGTATGTTATTGACCCAAAATGGCATAAATCATCTTTAGGCTACCATTTTAATATTTGAAATACTTATTGGCGACTAACAAAAAGACGCATGTAATACATGTACATTTGTTTAAGGTAATATTGAGCCACATAACTAAAAAAGATAGTTTCTTAATAAAATTTAAGTATGTAAAAGAGTAACAAAACAACATGTTTTAATCAAAGTATATTACTTAAAGTGGTTTATATACCTGCATTCAAGTAATCCAAGTCGTTGCTTCTGCAACCGGTTTCAACTCATCATGAGAGTCATCTTCAGGCCGTACAAGAGTCTAGACTACGCTCCAGCCCGGCACGCGTCGCGAATTTTTAGTTGTTAATTAATGTCAACGTTTTTAAGTGTTTTGTTATGTGTTCGTATATTCGTAGTGTCCGTATTCGTTATGTGTTCGTGACGACCTTCATATGAAGTGATCACATTTTATTTCATCCTTGTACGGCCTGAAGATGACTCTCATGATGAGTTGAAACCGGTTGCAGAAGCAACGACTTGGATTACTTGAATGCAGGTATATAAACCACTTTAAGTATTGAACAGTGATCCGGAGGCTAATCTCCCAAAAATGAAAGTATATTAACTAAGAATTCATTTACTGTATACAAGAACATAATGAGAAAAGAAGACCTAAAAAAATAAGCTAAAAATAACTACATAAAGTTTGTGGTAGTATTACATATAACAAATGTCCACATTTGGAATAATGTACTTCCGACAAATGTTTCTTCTTATTAGAATCCTTTGTACGCTTGCGAGGCATTATAAAAAATGAGATAAACTATTCACAAATCTAATACATTGGCACTACACATACATGTATATTCATTGATTTAACATTAACTGTTAGAAAAAACAAATTACACATTTTTAAATGGGCTTAAATAATAGCATTAAGCACATTAAATAAAATATTAATCTTGAGTACATTAGTACTAATTTGACATAAGTATTGTTCACATAATTTGGCCACAAGCTACATTATACGTATTGATGCATTGTTACCAGAGACAACAGAATTGACAAGTTTGTTTGTGTACTTTCTTACTATCTAAGATGGGCAGAGCGAGACAGGTAACATACAGGAGTGTACCCATCGATGACAGTTGTGGAAGGGTGAGTGAGTCCAGTAAGGGGTAAACCCAAGGGAGCTGGGCTGGGGCAAACTGTGCGTGTTGCTGTGTATGTGGATGCGCACAGGCTGTATTAGAAAAAAGAAGGCCGTATTGTATTACACATATAGGGTGAGTTCAACGTCTGTAAAAAAATTATCATAGTTAGAAATGGAATATTGCAAAATATAGTGTAAATTCATCCAAACACGCAGACATAATTTTCTATCCGGCAAACATATACATTAATTTTTAACAAATATAAACAGATTGAGTTTAAAAATAATTATTCTTTTAGTTAAATAAAATATGTTAGGTTAGTTATTTTTATTTGATACTAGCACAGTAACCTGTCCTTCATACAGTGTTTACGTTGATTTATATTGTGCTTAATTCATTCAGTAATTCAAAACATATACCTATTGGCATCTGTATAATGCAAAAGTGCGTTATGGTCACGGTACCCCTAGGAAAGATGACGGTAGGTATCATGTGCATCTCCCATGACGTAACATGGGCGAAATGGCAACAACAAACTCAAAAATACTGTTCCAATTCACGTAGTTTACAATTCCAGCTGATAAGTGGTAAACTTCTTGCCTACTATTTAGCTGAAAGCTTCTATGCGATCAGTTGTTTTAGTTACTTCTGTAGTATTTTATCAAATAATAAAATTAGCTGATTTCACCTATGTTACGTCACAGTCTACTGCACAACTTCATCGTGATACCTACCGTCTTTTCTAGTTAGCGTGGTTGTTGTTAGGTTTGGTCTGGTATTTACTTCAGAACTATGTATGTTGTTTATTTATTCCAACAGTTGATTAATGAAACTATTACCATATGGTTGCATTGATACTTCTTAGAAACCCTGAGGTGGTTTCCTAATGGAATGAAAAAATAAAGATATGCCTGTGTGTTAACCAGAGATTCTAACAATGTCCATGCAAAATTTCAGATCAGTGGGTTCAGTAGTTTATGCGTGATTGAGTAACACACAGACACCATTAGATTTTTAAGTAATAGTAAGATATTTAATTTGAGTTTGTAAACCCAAACCGGTTCCAAGATGAACTCAGGCCAAGGTTGATGGAAATGACATATTCAGTAGCCTCTAGGTACAAAAATAAGTGACAGAAAATTTAACAAAATATACTCTACATATTTAGAAGATATAGACAAATAAATATGTGCATAACAATTTTTAATTAAATTTTTTTTAATTTTTGGCTGCTCTACATTGTCACAATTTGAGAAATCACTTGAGACTCACACATGTGATAACCCTTTGCATGTGTCTGGTGACATTATAGTGGTAGATTCAAGAGCAGTCTAATAAAACACATTAGGAAGCACTTATAAGACCCCTCCAGTTTTATTTAGTACCCTCATACAAGGACTAGGACATTTTGAATATAACAGTAACTTAAAAGTATTGCAAATTTTTGCACAGGCTATTTAATATTTGAAATTGTTTGCAATTTAAAATCAAATTGTGTTAATGTTCTTACCAAATTGTGCAGCTGTGTGAAATGGTTATTTTAAAAGGTACAAAGCTAGAAAAGGCTTAAACTACCAGAAGTTTGTATTAACGAATTTTGAATGTTATGTAAATTAAACAAATACGTTAAAACCTGGAATTAAGAATGGAATAACACTAATAAAAACAGTTATCAATATATTCCAAAAAATTACGTACAGCACAAATTTATTGCAATATAAGTAACTACAAATATTGCGGTCGCCAATTTCGGTAAACCATGTTTACCAAACTTAAAAGCTAGGAATTCTCAAAGAAATGAGATATTATTATGTACTCATCCATACTCTTAAATTATTTTATATATTTATAATCAATTGCCAAAAAATTAAAATATTGCACAAAATATTTTAGAATTCTTTCAGAGCAGCCAATTCTTTTTAAAATCAAATTGTTTATTTGCCTATTACATTTGATTTTGTTACAAAGTAACACAAACTGTCGCATAGTCAATGATATTGTTACAAATACTAATAAAATAATTAACACATCCCTTATAACATTATCATATTAGAGTAATCTTAACATTATTAAGATTGAGGCTATGAAAATGAATTAGAACATAAAAATAAAAATCTTAACTGACATTCTAGTAATAAAAATAGTTTTAAAAATTATTCATGTCACCCTTGATATATTAGCTGCTAAATATCTGTAAATAAATAGATGAAACAAGCTAAGTACTGTACATAGCGTTTTGACTTTGGCAGAGATATATGTTCAGTTAACCATTTTCATATACTGTCACTTTAGCTTTATTATAGGTATTTATACACAGTTATCAAAAATGTATATATAGTCTATAGGTTTATGAACTATATTAACTAAGCATATCACTTTTCAATGTTTCTTATATCACTATACAACAATCCTTGTTACACAATTTTTCTTCTTACATGAGATTAATTAAGAAACTCAACTTTTGGACTAAAACAGTGTGGTATACAATTGATGTTGACTCGCCTACCAACCCTGCAGTCTCATACGACTGACGTTGAAAAAAACGTTACATATAATTATTAGGTAAAACCATTTCAGTTAAATACGAAAAATAAAGTATTTTATAACTCTACATTTAACCACAAAGCAGTAATCGTTTTACACCCTTGCCCTATGGATCCGTCTGCCATGTGGCAGGTAACGAGAAGTTCTGTACTGTAACTAGGACTTTTCTGAAGTAATTGATGTGTTTAAAGAGCTAATTATTAGTACCGCCACAAAAGGGCTTTGCTGACGAAATCAGTGGAATAGTGACACAATATAGTCGCCAGGTTCTCAAAACTGCATACATTGCCACCCTTATTCATTAATATATGTAAAATAATAAATAAAATGATACACAAAGGGTGAAGTGAATAAAGTCAAGTAATTTCTATGGAGGTGTTACTGGACAGGTAAAGTAGTTTCTAAAATCAAAGTGAATAAAAAGATTTTAATTGTTCTTTGTAAATGCTCAGCATAGTCCGGATCAGTCTGGAACAACTCAAGCTATTACTAGGCCTAGTAAATACTCAACCATGTAGTTACTTGATTTGACTCGCCGGTCGATACGATCCTATCGTGACCTGTCTGTCCCCATTCCAAATTATCGTTGTTTACCGTTCAGTCCCTCAGTCAGTCACCATTTGTTTTGCCTAGATATCAGTCACATTCATCACCAACATGTCTTCATCAAGCGAAGAAGAGAGGGAAGAAAACAAGTTTGATAAGGTTTGTGATATTTGTTGTTTAAGAAAATGTTGGACGTATGAGTGGAAATAGACATTACTGCAATATAGATAACCCTGAAAACCCTGTTTCATCCCATAGCATGAGCCACAATCAGAACTTTGATCAATATTGCATTGTTAAAGTTATCATATCACTCCCTACAAACTACAGTAGCTCTCAACTTAGAAGAATGGAAATTGCACATCAAATAGATCACAAAATCTAGACCCACCCACCTAATCTAAATATAAGATAAATCCTGTTTCTCCTTCCTCCACCTAAGCAGCAGAATAATAAACATTATTACATCATTTTATCATATAATATAAGCAGAAGTGACATTTTAGTGTTTAAAAGCTCTACAGTTGGCAACACCTCATCCACCTACATCAAGAGTGACTGTGTATCCAGTTATTAAAGTGACTGAAGAAGAGGCCAGTGGCCCCCAAATATTTCACTATTCAATTCTTTGTTATGTGATTGTGTCTATCTACAGTGTACCAGTCTACCAAGTTTATCAGATATGCTGCTTTCCTTTCCTTTCATTACTATTGAAATCCTAGGCCTAGGGACCCAAATTTAACCTGTGACCTTATTGTATGCACAGTCATTGACTATAGAAACAAATTAACTGACCAAGCCAACAAATGTGCTGACATATTTTTTATGTTTTTGTTTCTATGAACATAATTAGGAATCGGCAAAGCAATTCCAACGTGAAATTTCATTCTTGATCAAATACAATTTGTTTGGAAAAAACTGTAAAAAAATAATTATTTAGTTTGGATACACGTGATCGTATAGCAGGCTTGAAAATAACATTGTTCTTATGGGATTAAAACCAACATGGTCGACAACTTCCGACAGCCTCTGCAGACTCTTAATTTACATATGGACAAGAACGTACCCAGAAAGGGGCAGGGGGGCGCAGCTTCCCCCCCCCCCTGGAAGCAAACAAATTGTAATAAATTTTATGCAAGTTTGTTGTCGGAATTCAGTACAACATTTGAAATAACTATTTTAATAATAAAAATACTTATGTCATTGAAAATTATCAATTAAAAGTAATTATTAGTCTAGTTATTTTCATTTTCTAACAAACTATCGTAGAATCGTACAACATTATTTTCCATCGGTAACCAGAAAAATTAAACATGAAAAAATTATAGAAGCCTACTCTACATCTCCGTCTCGCAATAATGATCTGTGATCTACTGCTACCTACCTCCTAGTGACAAGTAGAGGAACTATGACAGCTAGTTCGTTGGGATTCAAGTGAGAGAGAGAGGTCTCTAGCGGGTTCTAGAAGAGTCTACAAGCGTCACTGGCAGCAGCCAATAAGAGAGTAGGGTCTCTTCCCTCCCCTTATATTCAGTAAGTTCTGTGTTGTTAGTCATTGCGTTTGCTGCTATAAATTGAGTGAGTCGTCCACAGCTAGTTGATCAGTTTAATATTATAGTTGAAGTGTTGATGTTTACTACTTTTATACTTTTTAAATTCAACCAATTATTTGATTCGAATCCAGTTATAATTTACATGTATGTTTATTGTTTATGTTTGGGCACACGATCACTGAAGCTGCCTAAATGTATATAAGAAACTGGCTCCAAAAAGGTAAGTTTCATAATTTCTGTATGAAATAAAATGAAAACATTTATTTAAATTTAAAAGTAAAATGTTACTTTTATTTATAGAGATATATTAATATCTAGAAACTAAGTGGGGATTAGGATGATTGATTATGTTTATATAGGCCTGTATTTGATCAGAGAGTGTTCTTTTAGGCCAAAATTAAATGAGCTCGAGGGTGGTTTTACCTACCGTGGTTGGTTCTATACTGAACGCTGTGCTCTATAACTTATTCTCCTGTATAATTATAATAGAAAATTAATTACGATATTATCCTATAATATTATAATTTATTTTCTGTAATTACAATTCTTTTAGAACAGTGCTCACTTATATAGAAGTTATGTTTAAAATCGCCTAAAGTAAGGTGACCTACTGTGGAATAATTGAAAAATATAAATTTCTATCTTCACTCCATGATATGAATTTTGTTTGTTTACTTAAGTGCCATTTAGTAATTAAGAAAATGTAATGAATTATGTTTATACAAAAAAAGTCCCTGTTGTTTTAAACAGGGCCAAAATATGTAAAATTATATGGGAACAATTAAACAAATAAATGAAAAATAAAATATTACTTGCTGTTTACCAGTCTGTTGAAATGTTTTGTACCACTGGTCTTAAGAATCCGTTGATTTTGTCCGCTCATTTTAAGTCATCGTAACCGCTTTCCCGTGATCGTACTCCACTCGAGCTGAAAACTTTGGACAAGCTGAGAAAGGAGCTCGAAACTAGGATTTCAGCTGGTGAGCGCAATCTGTCAATAAAGTATCGTAATGGCACTCCTAAAATTGTTACCCTAAACCAAAAAAACTAATATGTACCAACGGCAATGCTAGAATTAGTTTTTACTACCAAAATATTAATGGCATTAGATCTAAGTTACCAAACTTTACTCAGAACTTCAACTCTTCGCCCTATGATCTTGTCATCCTCACGGAAACTAAGTTGGATGCCTCTGTTTGCGATGGAGAGTTTGGTGGGGGTCCTCACAAGATATTTAGATGCGACAGGTCTTCGGATACTAGTGATAAGGTTGGTGGTGGTGGTGTATTAGTGGCCGTTCCCGCTTTTTCAGATGTTAAAGTTCACAATTATCCTGCTTTGAGATTTGAAGCACTGTTTCTTGAAGTCGGGCTGGAACTTCAAAAGAATCTTTTATTATGTGTCACCTACATTCCTCCCGGATCATCCTTATCTAAATTCCAGTCATTCTGTGATGCATTCGACGACTTTATCTTGGCAACTTCTCAATATGATTTCATCATAGTTCTAGGGGATTTTAATCTAAGAAATTCTGTCTCACCTGAAGCGTCTGAAAATCTCCTGTACGATGTTTTGTGCAGTCATGATCTTGAGCAATATAATGACATATTGAATGATAAAGGAAACAAACTGGATTTGATTTTTGCGAATACCAATATTTGCTGTTGCAGGGCTCAGGATTTGCTCGCTTGTGAGGATTTGCATCATCCAGCCATCGAATTTGACCTTGCTATGGAATCCGAACTTTCCATTAATGGGAAGTCATCGTATGCCCCCAACTACTTCAAATGCGACTTACAACAGATAAGATCGGATTTATCCAAATTACATATTGATGTTGCCTCACTTCACTCGAGTGTAGAAACCACTTTTAATAGTTACCTCACTTCTTTGAGCAATATTATCAAGTCGCACACACCTCTGAAGAGGGTTAACAAATCTTCCTTTCCAACGTGGTTTGATAAGCAGTTAAGGGAGCAGGTGATTATGAAGAAGGTACTTCACAAGAATTACAAGAAATCTGGCCTAGAAAGTGATTATCTCAAATTTTCCCAAGCCCGGAACACATGCAGGATAAGGTCCTTTCAATGCTATCAGTCGTATATTTCTCACATTGATGACATATTACCCAGGAACCCGAAGATTTTTTGGTCCCATGTTAAGAATATTAGGCGCACAGCAAATTGTTCTTCCTCTGTTAGACTTGGGCCTGATGAGGCTAACCATCCTGATGAGATGGCCAATCTGTTTGCCAAGCATTTCTCTAATGTTTTCAATGACTGTAGTGCTTGCATTCCAGACTTTCCCGATAAGGAAAATAACCTACACATCTCCAAAATTACGACGTCACCCTCTGAAGTTAAAAGACTTATTGATTCTCTGGATGTGTCCAAGGGCTGTGGTCCTGATTGTATTCCCCCTCGAGTGTTGCGTTACTGTGGTGATTTATTGAGTGCGGACCTGGCCTGCTTGTTTAATAGTAGTCTCCAGTGCGGTGTCTTTCCGTCCGGGTTAAAAACAAGCTACGTTACACCCATCTTCAAGGCTGGTGATAGAAGCGACGTTCGTAATCATAGGCCCATAACGATTCAGTCACCCATTGTCAAAATATTTGAAGCCATTGTCTTAGATAGGTTGAAACCTGTCTTTAGAAACATCATAGTTGTTGAGCAACATGGCTTCACACCCGGCCGTTCTACAGTTACCAACCTCGTGGTGTTTAGTAATTTTATTTACACTTGTTTCTCTCAGGGCCTGCAGGTTGACGCCATTTACCTAGATTTTAGTAAGGCTTTCGACAAGGTGTGCCACAAGTTGTTGATTCAAAAACTGAAAGGATATGGAGTCTGCGAGCCTCTTTTGACCTGGATTAATAGCTATTTGAGTGATAGATTTTCAGTAGTGAAATATAGCTCCGGTATGTCTGATCCCTTCTCAGTGAAATCCGGGGTTCCTCAGGGTTCCCTGCTTGGACCTTATCTTTTTAATGTCTTCATCAATGATATTACCGAGAGTATTGAATCTAAGTTTCTACTATATGCTGATGATATTAAGCTGTTCTACCCGATCAAGACTAGAGAAGACTGTGATGTTCTGCAGAGGTCCCTTAATCATGTTATGCATTGGTGTGAGATGAACCAGATGTCTCTTAATGTGGAGAAATGTAAAGTAATTACTTTCAGTAGAAGGGGAAACATTGTTGTCAACAACTACACTGCTGATAGAGCAACCCTGGAACATTGTAGTGACATAAGAGACCTTGGTATCCATCTCACATCCTCTTTATCTTGTGAGCAACACATTGATGACATCTGCACAAAAGCTAGACGAGTCATCGGTCTTATTGCCAGAGTGGCGAAGAGTGGTCTTTCAGCGCATTCACTGGGTCTTTTGTATAAGTCCTTTGTACTCCAAGTCCTAGAATACGGTGGCGTAGTATGGCGACCTTACCTAGACATTCACATAACCAGACTTCAGGGAATTCAGCGTCGCTTCATTAGAATGATAGGGTTCTCGCTGGGCTATCGTTGCTGGGATGTGCCTGTTGATCAACTCGAGCTTCTGAAGTTCAACCTGCGGCCTTTGGAGCATCGTAGAGCTGTTGCTGATGCTGTGTTCCTCTTCAAGTTGATTCGTGGAATTCTTGACTGCCCAGAACTTCTGCAGCTAGTCGAGTTTCGTGTTCCAGGAACTACTAGATCTTTTGAGCCGTTCATAAGAAGAGCCCACAGCAGAAACTATCTGAAGAACAGTCCACTCCCTCGCCTAATGAGCATCGGAAATGCTATCTCTGGTCAGGTTGACTTCCACTTTGACAGCATCCATGCATTTAAGAAGAGGCTAAAAATGATGGACTTATCTTGTCTGTAAACCTTTTTCACCTCGCTCCTTCCTAACCTTCTACCCTCCTTCTACTCACCTATAAATACTCACACCCTGCCAACTTTTACACACATATACACCCACACACCTACACACTTCATCCGATTACATTACACTTACACACATTCATTACAACACTAGTTATTTTGTTATTTGCTTTCAGTATTGGTTTATTGTTATCATTTGTTTAGTCTAGTTAGCTTTAGTCTTTTCATTGTTGAATTTTGAAAGTTTATTAGTTTAATTTATTTCATGTTCGTTGTTACTATTTATTTACTTTACCATGTTAGTTTTTTTTATGGTTTGTTATTTTTTATAGTCATATTGTTTATTCATAATATTTTTAGTGTACAACAGTTATTTCTGCATGTTTGTTAATCTTTGTTTAAAAAGGCATTGCCGTTGGTTCAACAAATAAATAAATAAATAAATAAATAAATAAATAAATAAATAAAGTCATTTAGCCCTTTCGATGCACGGTCCGATATATCGCATCGTGGTAAATATGCAGAAAGTGCCGGCCATTTTTATTGTACTTGATAATAATAACTATGGTAGGACAAAATGGTTAGTGACATCAGAGGACTCCGGCATACTCTATGTTGGCTGGGTCTAATTTGTCATCTGTCTTGTCTGCAGGAAAATCTATTGCTATACTAGAGTTATGGGATGGCTAATATCTTTTTTAAATATTACGTCAATTTCTATTATTTTCAGGCAGAAAACCTCTCAAACGGAAGAAGGATCAAAATGGCAGTGCTGGAAGTGGAAGCAGTGATGGCGATGAAAATGGAACTAAACATACCAAACCATCGGATTCTATGTCTAATATGGAACAAGGGTCTAGTTCTAGTAATTCATTCCCACTACCCCTAGCTGTCCCTGGATCATCCAAAACGATTGAAGAATGCGATGGCTACCATGAAAATTACATTGGTTGCTATGTTGGACATGCTCTTAAGTTGACAGCAGAAAAAAAGAAGGAATTGCTTACAAATCCCTGGGTACCACCATCAAATTACGATTTTGTTTCTGATGCCAGCCATTTGAAAAGAAAATTTAACCGCCATTGGTTGGATCTATACACTCCTTGGTTGGCGTACTCTTGTCGTTTGAAAGGTGCTTTATGTATTTACTGTGTTCTTTTTCCTCCTAATATTGCTACAGTTCAAGGAATTTTGGGGTCATTCATGGTAAGGCCATATATGAAGTTTAAAGATATACACGAAGATTGTAGAAAGTACGTTGGCAGTCACTACCACAGAACTTCAACAGCTGCTGCAAAAGCGTTCCTTGAAAATGTACCAGTTGATGTACAGCTGCAAAGTGGTCACCAGAAGATGATTGAAGAAAACAAACAATCAATTATTTCTTGCATCATATTTTGTGGAACTCACGATTTGCCACTTAGAGGAAAGGAAGGGGATGAGGGGGTTTTCTTTGAACTTTTAAATTTAAGAATTGACTGTAGTGATGAGAAGCTAAAGAGTCACTTGGAAAGATGTCGAAAAAATGCAGTCTATACTTCACCAAAAATTCAAAATGAGATAATAAGATTATGTGGTGAAGTTGTCAAAGAAAGGATTATTGAAGATTGTAAATAAGCAGAAACTTACGCTGTAATGGCCGATGAAACAGCAGATATCGCTGGAAAAGAACAGCTTTCTATAGGATTGAGGTTTTATGATGAAAATCAAGAAAAAATCAGAGAGGAATTTGTAGGTTATGTTGAACTAAAATATCAAGATGCCTCTACAATAGCTAGTGCAATTCAACAATTTTTAGCTGAACAGAATCTTTCAGCAGTGAATTGTGTTGGATTTGGATTTGACGGATGTTCTACGATGGCTGGAACATGTGGTGTACAGGCTATTTTGAAGAAAAAGTACAATAAATCTTTGTTTTTTCATTGCTCAAGTCACAAATTAAATCTTGTGGTAAATGATGCTAGCAAATTACCGGATATAAGAAACTTAATTGCAACAGTTAAGGATGTAATATCCTTCTTTCGTAAGTCACTATCCCGCATGAATTCAGCTCGTAGTCTATCAAGACTGTGTGAGACCAGATGGTATGAGAAGTACAAGAGCATTAGAAAGTTTTCTGACAGATTTCATGAAAGCGTCAATGCACTAGAACATCTTTCAGTTGAAGAAACTATGCTACAAGAAAATTTGCCTATCAATTGCACTGTGCAGTTTCTAAACCGATTTTCATCGTAGGTTTAGTCTTGATTGCAAAATACTCTGCAATTTTAGAACCCGTTGTGAACGTTCTACAGAGTAAAAATATGGATTTGATAATGGTGAGAAAACATATTGGTGAAATACTTGATTTAATTGAGAAGGATCGACAAGATATTGAACATGTTTCTGATAAATTACTTAAAAAATCACATGATATCGCGGAGAAAGTCTGTTGAGTTGACAGTTCCACGTATTGTTCAAAAGCAAACACACAGAAGTAATCCACCATCCGAGACTGCAATTGAATATTGGAGACGGTCGTTGATCATCCCTTATCTTGACTCCTTAACTGTATCATTGAATGTTAGATTCTCACACAAAAATACACCTGCTTTTGGCTTATCTCTTCTTCATCCTTGTTACATGCTAAAATTTTCTTCAATAGATTTGGGGAAAAATGCAGTCTTTCATGGAATTTTATGTGTTTGGCGATATCTCTGCAGAATTAGATTTGTGGTATAATCGGTGGAAAAAGAAGAATTTAGCAGGAGACAAATTAAAGGATATTGAAGTGGCTTCACTTTTGGAAGAATATTTTGGGCCAATATTTTTTCCCTGCAACAAGGAATGCACTCCTCATTTTAAGTGCTTTCCCATCCACTTCGACTACTGTTGAACGGTCTTCCAGTACCCTTCGAAGAGTGAAGACCTGGCTGAGAAGTACAATGGGAGAAAATAGACTGACTGGTTTGTGTTTGATGATGAGCGTCCATCGGAAATTCGTCAAGGAAAATCAGGACTGGATTGGAACAAGAGTGTTGGACAAGTTTTCAACAAATCCAAGAAAATGATACTAGTATAAGTTATGTAAATAGGAAAACAAAATGTTAAGCAAATAATTGTAATAATATAGTTTTTAAAGTATTGCTGTAATTACACATCATTTAATTTCCTGAAATAGTTGGTTACATTCACCTTTACTTAGTAAAATGTTACAAGTTATAACCTGGAGGATTATGGCTTGCCCTCCCCCCTAGTTTTGATCCTGGGTACGCCCCTGGTTGTGGTTACTACATAGATTTAGTATACAATTGTTATTTCATTATTATATACAGGGTGTTCAGTAAAACTGTTTCAATAATTTAGGATGTTATTGTATCATAAAAATGAGCAAAAATCTTCATATGAAGGTATGTCCTAAAACCTTTAGTTTTCCATCTATCTGTCTTTATGTGCTTTTTTACATACAATTTCATAACTTTGAATCTAATAAAGATACAATGTGAAACTTCATGATTGTACTACTAAATAGAAGGTCTATGGTACTACCCTATCCCTATAATAGTTGATCTATTTTTAATAAATATGTTTATTTTTTCTAACGGAAAAATCTAAAATCTTAATAATTTTACAAACAAAATGCAGGAATAATGTTTTTTTTTAGTAAATCTTATTGTAATATCTACAGGTTTTTTTCGACAAAAACGGATAAACAACAGCTGAGTTATGCTGCCAAACGTAAAACTATGTTTTACAGCCCAAAGGCTCGTGCTTTGGAGGAAAACGTTTTTCGTCTGCGAAAAGTTAAGGTTTACATAAAGTTAAGATCAAGAATACGTAAATGGTTTTGAAATCGGATCATTATTAGCACTGGAAAAGTGCCTATTTGGAGAAAGGTATGTATAGGTTAGGTTATATTTTTTTTTATTAAATGTTAACTTTTTACAGTTTGTACATACTGGAATGTCTTTCGTTACTCAAGAAAAATATGCACCTCCTGAAATTACGTTCCACTGCCGATTACAATCTCCGCTACCCTGGCTTATTAAGTGTCCCTAAACACAATACCACATTTTTCGAAAAACAGACTTTATACTCCACCATTAAATTATTTAATAAACTTCCAACCACTTTACAATCAGAGACAGACGTTAGGAAATTTAGGAATAAAGTCAAGTCATTTTTGGTTTCTAAGGAATATTACAGTGTCCAAGAGTATTTAGTAGATAAGGGTACATTTTAGTTGTACTAAAATAAGGAGACTGCCTACTCTACTTTTTTTTTTTATAGTTCTACTGTGTTTGTTTTGTACATATGACACATATCAATGCTATTGTAAATAGTCAAATGATAATAAAGAATATTGATTGATTGATAAGTAAGGTAGGTTACATTACGTTAGGTTAGGTTTAGTTAGGTTAGGCTGGCTTTATTAATTATTTTATGATAACCTAACCCAATTAAACTTAATACAACCAATCCAACTTAACCTAACCAAATCTAACATAACCCAACCAAAACCTAACAACCTGACTGAAACCAGCACATTTCCTGGCTGTAACATGTTTAATAAATTTCCGATTGCAAAACTTCTGCCATATTTATGATCAGGACGCAGTTCTGCTTAATTTGAGTACCCACAACAATACATTTACACCAACAATTATGGATTTAGGAACAGAAAACTTCCATTTTCCTCATTTTCATAGTTTTCACAGCATTTCCCCCCAAAAATTTGTGTGGTACTTTCAAAGTTAACACATTATTTGTGTGTTTTGAAATAAAACAAATTTGAAAAATGCATAGCCTATTGTGCTATATCGAATAATTACCTTAATTTGTAATCAATTTGGGTGCCTGGCCTCCGTGACGGCTTGCTGGCTGTCACTCTTGCAGGAATATGTGCAAATTTGTTTTTGGTGGCTAGTCAAAGCTCCTATTAATATTGTGCTTATGGCCTACATATAGGTGATTTGCTGTGAACATAGTTTTTTGGTGATATCTCGAGAAATAAATGTAGATCATAAATTTGTGTTCGTTCAGCTCCAAAAACACATTAAATAGAAAAAATTTGATGGAAAAATCACAAAAAGTAACTGAGATAAATAAAAAAATTACATTTTAAAACTTTAGAATTTAATTTTTTTTGCTATAAAACATTATTTTTGCTGATTAAAAAGTGTATTCTCACAAAATATAGACCTGTTTTTACCCATTGGTGATAAAAAAAAGTCAAGGTTGGCGAGGTGTTTAGAAAGTGTATAAATACAAAAAAAGTGAAATAACCAAAATACTCTAAATGTCATCTAGTTTCTGATAAAGTACATTTTATATATGTTAGAGCCAATAATTTATATTTTTTTATTTATTTACTTGTTTTAGTCAATCTGTCCGCTAGATAACTTGACTACATGTTTCAAGTCATAAGACTCATCATCAGGTTACTTGTTCTTGTTTTTAAGATGAACTTTAAACCCCCTTCATGTATTCTTAAGAATGTGGTTATTTTCAAGTTGTATATGTTGTTTAAGTAGGGTTTCTATTTGTTTAGATAATTTATAACAAGATGCCATGGTATAGTTTACTAGTGGTCTTATAGGGACATCATCCTTATGTACTTTAGGTAGTCCATGTAATAATGGGGCCGATGGATTCATCATACTCAAAGATGATTTTATATCTTCCTGATCAAATAATATTTTACTGGCATTAATAAGCTTTTTTGTTCTTCTTTGATATTATTTGTTGGATCTTTAACTAGACGTGATATGTTATTATTATCGATGAACTGGCAAACTTTATTGACATGATTATGGTTGTGTTGCTCTTATCAGCTTCGCATAAGATGGCATTGTTAGATTCTAATTTTTGTTTTATACTTTTTACTGTGGAAAGTTCTTGTTTATGTAAGTAGTAAAATAATTAATAACATTCATTTATTAAAAATTAATTTTAATAATTCATTTTTTATAAATTTATAACTGCAAACCGTAGGTACCATCTGTAAAACTGTTTATGACTGATGATGCTTCACTTTCATATTCAGCACAAAATATCAAGCAATCGATGCATGTCACTGTAACAGGCTTAATGCAGATTCGTAAGAGACTAAGAACATTGTTGTAGCCTGGACTACAATGACGATTTTTTGCTGCTGTATCTCAACAGCTTAATTAGATTAGAATATCTTTAAGTGCTCCAATATTTCACCTGAATACATAGCAATGTCAACAATTAGATCTATTTCTAAACTTTGTCAGATATTGTCAAGTGTTTCTATAATGTTACATCATTTTTGCCACTTGTTTAGGAAAATTAAATTTAAAAATTCATATAAAATATTATAATTATAGTAGTATATAATATATACAATTTTATTTGTAAAATCATATAGAACAGTAAAAGATAAGTGGATTTATTGTTAATTCCGTAGTATTACTCAGTCAACCTAAAATCTTTTCATAGTCAAGGTTAGTCACTTTGATAATATATTTTTAGGACGCTAAATACCAATATTTAGTAAAAATTAGGTGTCGGAAACAGAGTTAGTATCATCAGTGATTCATTAGTATACCCCGAGGTCGCACATAACATTGCGCCGCGGCAGTTGTGGTTAGGTTAGCATAGCATATTGAAAAATATGTTTTTA
This sequence comes from Stictocephala bisonia, assembly GCA_035578905.1. Classification (NCBI taxonomy): domain Eukaryota; kingdom Metazoa; phylum Arthropoda; class Insecta; order Hemiptera; family Membracidae; genus Stictocephala; species Stictocephala bisonia. The sequence continues at coordinate 71,493 of JAQJVL010002442.1, forward strand.
CAAATTCTACTGACTGAAAAGTGGTTTGCAATAGTGAAAATACGTTAATACAGTGTCGTTCTACAATATAATAACCTATCCTAACCATAAGTGCCGCGGCGCGATGTCTCCGAAATTTCAGTGATAGCGCATGGACATTAAACCTTCTCATCGCTTTGCAACGTGAACGATGGCTTTCCGACACTAGATTTTCATTTTTTTACTAAGTGAGAACTACCTTATCATCATATAAAAATATGAAAAGAATTGCAGTTGACTAAGTAATTGTGTAGTTTTACCGATTTATTTATTTTGAAATGTTGAGGTTCTTTTTATTATAGACAAGATAAAAAAAATATTTTTTTCTAAACATATTTAGGCTACAAGTCCACGCTACTTTGATAAATGTTTATATTCACAATGCAAACTTTCTGAAATAGCCAATACCACAGTACGTGTATGGGTGGGCAGGCGGGTCAATACCACTGTACGTGTATGGACGGGCGGGCGGGTCTTCACTACTGTACGTGTAATCAGTTCTCTTGATACGCCCATGGAATGTTGGTCCTCGTTTCTTTATGTCAGTGATTCATGTATTTCCTTATTACTTCTACATATACGTTTAAGGGTCTGCAGAGGCTGTCGGCCATGTAGATTTTAATCCCATAAGAACACTGAACAATGTTATTTGCGAATACATATTTCTTCGTTATTTCTTGACCAAAAGTTGTGTATGAGGTGTCATTTTCAACGTTATCATATTGCGCGTTGGTTTTGTTTTATCTACAGTTCTAGGGTATGTTTACAGAACAAGGCAACGAGTTTCTAAATAAATCTAATTCTTCTGATGTTTTTAAATATGAATAAATTTTATTCATATTTTAAACATATAACTTATATAAACAATATTTAGGTAAACAAAGAACTACAAGTAGAAAATCGAACTATGTACACATTATATACAGCGTAGCTGACAGCTAACATTGGGTGGGTTATAGGTTTCTTATCATGTTTACTGAGCCTGGTAGCAGGCAAGTGAATATCCTTGCAGTATCTTGTGTGGTAATTGTGAACAGCACTCCTCAGCTGGATTTTGTCAAAATTGGTCCGGGCATATAATAAACATTGCAGAATATAATGTAAAATCAAAGTTAGGATTTTAAACTCTATAAAAAAAGGCCTGTAATGCTCTGTTTCACTAGCTGCAGTCATCACTCCGAGAGCTCTTTTTTGTAGTATAAAAATTTCTTGAGCATGAGGAGTACTGCCCCACACAATCAGAACATAAGACAAAATGATTGGAATATTCCAAAATTTGCTTGCTGTAAGCCATCCCTACCCAATTCCCTTCACACACGTTTTAGAGCAAAGACACGACAGGAATTGAACCGTTTGCCACTACAAGAACGCATTTTAATGGCTTAGTTAAGCTATTCACCATCTTGAGAGTTAAATGAATGGGTAAATTTTTATTATTAGAACAATGATTGCTCTGTATTTATTTGTAAAGACCATGTCTAATCTTTCCAGGTTTAACAAGTAAAAACGAATGAAAAATTATGTTAGATGGATTGGTAATGTTATGTCAGTTAAGCTTTTGTATGGTTAGGTTAGGTTATATTGAGTTAGGTTAAAACAAACTTATCTAATAAAACCAGCCTAACCTTACAAAACCACATAAGCCAACATTCTAGCAATAACACATCTAAGCCTAATAATGGTCCAGTTACAAAACCCTTTACATATTAGTGATCGGAAGAAACTTCCGTACAGTTTGAGTATCCACAATGCTATACTTACCCATTTTCTCTATAATCACAAATTAAAATGTTCAAAATTTTGAAGGGCAAAATAACAGAAGCAGTCTAGGTGTAAATTTAGGTAATAAATCTAGGTGACTTTTCCTTCACTCCTTTGAGATGGCATTTCAGATTTTGTTTATTTACAATGGACTTGATATGTTTGATTAAAATTTAAAATTTTTTTTAAATTTTAAGCTTTTTTTTGTTTCCCCTACAACCTTTTCTTAAGGGGGCTCCCCGGGAGTCCCCGATTTTTTAAAAATCCCAAAATTTTTTGTTTTGGGCAAACCCGGGGGGGGCCCCAGGGGGAGCGGTTTTTAGGGGGCAAAAGGGACGTTTGTCTGTGTTGGTTGTTTTGGCGTTTTAGGCCATCCCTTTAAAGGGGGCCTTAATTTTGGGTCGGGCCCGTCCCAAGGCATTGTTTTTTTTGCACGCCGTTTTTGCCCCCTTTTTCACCAAAACAAAATTTCAAATTTCTTAAAATAATCTTTATAGAACCCCCAAGAAGTCCACAGGGAAAAAGGGAAGGGGAAGAGTTACTGACACCCGGGCCCGGTTCCAAAAGGGTTTTTTCCCCTTTTGGGGCCCCGGGGGGTCCCTTTGTCCCTTTAAAATTTCCTTCCGGTAAGTTAAAACAAAAAATTTTAGAAATGTGATATTTAAAAATAACTTAATAAGTAACTGATACTGGAAAAACTAATTTTAACAACCAATTTTTAAAAGTGAAAAAGGACAAAAATGTAAAATTTTTAAAAAGAAAATAAAAAAAAAATTTTAATTAAAAAATTTTTAAGTTAAAATAAGGCCTTAAACCAAAATGTGGGAAAAAAACGAAATAATTAGGGTAAACTGATAACTTTAAAAAAAATTAATTATATGTGACAAAAATGGCTGACAAAAATTTTTGAAATTTTGGCCCCGCCCCCCCAAAATTCATTTTAAAACCCCCTTTTTCAAATTAAAAAAACTGAAAAAATTGGGTAATAGAGGCCTTAAATTTCTTTATTAGGTTCAATTTTAATTTTAAAGACACAAATTAATGGGCCCCAAAAAAATCTTTAACAAAAGCCTTTTCCCTTGTTTTTTTGTTTTTAGTGGACTTTTAGGTTTTTTTAAAAATAATTTCCCCCCAAAGTTTTTTTTAAATTTTTTTAAATCCATTTTAATTAAATTATAACCCAAAATTAAAATTTTAAAAAATAAATTTTTTATTAAAAAAAAACATAAAAGCAAATCAAACTGTAATCAATTTTTTCCCCCCACAAAGCTTAAGTAAAAAGTAAATTGAGGATTAATTATTTTAACCAGCCCCCCAATTTGGGTTGCCCCCACCCATTAAGAGTACTGGACCATTTTTTCCAAAAATAAGAGGTAAATTTTTCCTCAGCATAAAAAATTTAATTTTAAATCAAATAATTTTGGGGCACAAAGTCGCTATTAAATTAATTTAAAACCCATTTAAAAAATGGGGCATTAAAAATTTTTGTTAAATGACTTAACAATAAATTAATAATTACCCCAATTTGCACCCCCCGAACCCCTTCCCCCCAATTTACAATTTAAATTTTTCCATTTTCCCATGTCCTTAAAAACATTAAAAGCTTTTTTTTTTGTTTCTTTTTTTTCCCCGAAAAAAACCAAGATTTTTCCCGTGTTTTCATGAAACCTTTTTTATTTAATTTTACTTTTGGTTTTCACCTGACGAAAACTTCCAAAAACTCTAAAAGGCCCCTAACGGTTTTTTTATTTCAGTTTTTAAATTAAAGTACCTTTTTAACCCTAATTTTTAACCAACTTTGTAAAATTTTTTTTTTTCCCCTTTTTGGCCCCCTATAAACCCCAAAGATGGGGGTTTAAACTCCCAACCTTTCCCCAAAAATTTGAAAACCCTAGGATTAAAAACCCAACCCCACCCCGGTTTCCCAAAAAGATTTCACCTTTCCCCAACCCCACAAAACAAAGGGGGGCCCAAGTGTAGGGCCTTTTCATCCCCCCCGCCCAAAATGGTGTTTTGGCCCAATTTTTCCTTTGTTACGGGGAAAAAAATTTTAAAAAACCCCCAATTTCAAAATTTTCGTTTGTATCCTTTTTTAAAAATAAAGATAAATTTTTGTAGTTTATTTTTTTCCGTTTTTAAAATTTATTTGTAATTAAATTGTTGTCTTTAACCAACGAATAACCCCCCAACCTACCGTTTGGGGAAAATTTGAAACCTTTTTAACCCCCTTTTCTTGGAAGTTTAAAAGGGTACCCTCCCTGTTGGGGGTTTTATGTTGATCGTGGTATTTGTTTTTCCCCTTTGAGTTAATGTCAACTTAGAGGGCAAAAAAGCCCCTGATTCCCCCCAGCTTTGAGGAAGCCCAACGGGGTTTAGTTTGGGTTTTTCGGGGCGGTTTTTGTTTTAAGACCTTAAAAATTTTTTAATTTTTTGGGGGAAAAAATTTTTGACAGGGGGGAATTTTTTAAACCCTTTACCCCAAAACTAAAGAAGAAATTTACCCCCCAAAAACCCCAACCCTTTTAATTTATGGGGAAACCCATGCCCCCGGTACTTAAAAAATTTAAAAAAAGGGACCTTTTATAATAACGGACCGATTTTTTAAAATTACTTCCCCCCTTTTTTTAAAATTTAAACCATAACCGCCCATTCCCCTTTGGGTTTTCATCTACCCAAAACAAAATACCCCAAAGGGAATACCCCTTAACCACGGTTCCCCCTTACCCCCATTACAATACTTAAAACTTAAAAAATTCTTATGTATTTCCTTATAAAGAAACTTAAAACCCCCCCTTATTTAATACGTAATCCCCAAACCCCCAAAATTTAAAAAAATAATAAATAACCCCCGGGTAAAAAATTAAAACCCTTTTAGAAAACCCAAACATTTCCAGAAAAACCCCGACACAACCTTATTTTTTCCCAAACCCCCCTTTAAAAAGTTTTTTCGATTTTCCCCCCCCCCGTTTTCAGACCCCCTGAAACCCCCCCCTAACCTAAATCCCCAAAAAAATTTTTAAAATTTTTATATTAAACCCCAACTTAACCGGGCAAATCGAAAAATGTTTAAACCCGAACCAAATTTAAAAGGGGAATAAAAAAAAAATAATTTGAAACTTAAAAAGAAGTCAAAAAATAAAACCCCCCCCATACCCCCCAAAAAATTTTTATATGAAAAAGAATGTGGTAAAATCCTTTAACCTAATTTCAATTTTAAAATTTTTAAATTAAAAGTATATGCCCAACCCTAATAATAAATAACCAAAGATTTTTCAAAAGGGACCCTATTAAAGGCATAATTTTGTGTTTCCTGGTAAGGTCTTTCCTGGTTGCCAGTTTAAGTCCCCTTATTTTTTTAATTAGGTTTTTTCATTTTGTTTTGGGCCCCGTTAAGGTTCCTTTCAATGTGTTTGCCTTTGTAAGGTCCTTTCATTGGTTTTTTGCCTTTTTTCTGTCTTTTAAAAAGGTTTTTGCCTGTTTCGGGCACCCCTGGGAAAATTTTCCCCATTTAAAAAAGTTTCCCCCTGTGGGTTCCCTAGTTTTGTTTTCATTGTGTTTGCCCAAAGTAAAGGTCCTAATGTGTTTGGTAAAGGTTATTTTCTTCCCTTTGTTACAAGTTAATGTTCCCTTTTTTTTACCCCCCTTAAGGCCCCCGTTCCCCGCCAAATAAAAATTTCCCTTCTATCTGAAAAGTTTTCCGTTATTTTGGTTAACCCCCCGGGTTTTCCCCCCCGGGGTTTTCCCGGGCCCCCGGTGTTTAGCCGCCCCCCCAAACCCCCGTTCCCCTGGGTTGAACCCCCTTTTAAATTTTCCTGTGAATCACTAATTTTCACACTTAAGTCTAAAAAATTTTAAAAAATTCAAGAGAAAACCCTCTTCTTTTTTTTTGGAATTTGATTATAAATTTAAAATTACGGGTAAACTTGAAAAACCCAAAGTTTTATAAAAAGAAAAGGGTTTGGAAATAAAAACTTAAAAAAACAAATCTTAATTTTTTGGGGCCAAAAAGGGCAGTAATTACCCCCCCGTTTTTGTAGTTTTAAAACCCGTTATTTTTAAATAACCCCTAAATCCCAGAAACCTTTCGCCCACCGATCCCAAATTTTTGGTCCCAAACAAAGGAACAAATGTTTGGGAAAATGTTTGGGAATTTTTGGATGCGGCCCCCCCCCCTCCCCCCCCCCCCGCTAAACCCCCCCCCGGCTTGGGCTTACATCCGGCCCCCCTGGGGGGTAAAATCCGGTGAGTTCTGTTTTTGGGCCCTTTGTTTGGCCTTGCATTGGGCAGGGTTCCCCCACAAAGGGGTTTAATTGTTATTCCCAGTCACACCCCCCTTCCCCAAAAAATTAAAACATTTTTTCATCACCTTTTTCCCCTTTATAGAAACATTATTTATTAATTTTAAACTTCCCCCTAAGAAAACCCACGGACTTTTTTTTGGGCCCAGGTTAAAAATTTTAATTTTTTCCCCAAATTGTTAATTTTAAACCTTTTTAAATAAAGTTTTGTTAAAAAGATACCCAAATTTGGTAACCCCCCAATTAACACAAAACCTTTTTTATCCCTAGGGAACCCCCCCAAAACCCCTCGGGTTTAAAATTACAAGGTTGGAAAAAAAAATTAAAGGTTAAAACCTTCTTTGCCCCTTGGGTTTTTTAAATTTTTAAACCCCCCTTTTTAAAGGTTTTTTAAAAAAAACCCCCAAAAATTGTAATTTTTTATACAAAATTAAAAGATCCCCCTTGGGCTTTAAATATTCCCCCTTTAAAAACCTAAAAAATGTTTTCCCTATAAAAACCCATTTAAATTTATTTTTTACCCAATGGGAAAAAAAAAAAAATCACAAAGGAAATATTTTTAAACTATAAAAAAGAAACTAAAATCAAATTACTATTTTGTTTTATTAAAAGTAAATAAAATTTAAACCCCAAATTAAAATTAATGCCCCCCCCAAGTTAAAAAATTTAATTTACATTAAGAGGGTAGAAATCGCCCCCCTTTGTTTTAAAAAATTTAACCCCCAAAGGGGCAAGTCTGACCTTCCCCCCCCCCGTGGAATTCAGGAGTGGGCCCCCCGAAGGGCAGATACCCCCAAACCGTAAGGGCAGCCCTCCATGAAAGGACCCTTTTTTCCCCCCGGGAAATTCCCCCCCAACCCCCCCGGCCCCCCCCGGGTAGAACATCCCACCCTGGGCCCCAAAAAATTTTTTAGAATTTTGCCCCCAAAAATAACCCCCCCTAACCCCCAAATTTTTTATTTTTTTTAAAATCCCGGGGTCTCCCCCTACCATAAAAATTAATAAGGAAAATACTTTTTTAAAGGGTGAAATAAAAACCCCCTTATTTTTCCCCCCTTTTTCAAAGTAAATAACCCCCCCTTTTAACCCCGCCCCCATTTCCAAAAAGGGCCTTTTTCCCCCCGGGGGTTTAAATGGGAAAAAAAACGTTCCCCCCTTAAAACCAATTTGGGGAAAAACCCAAAAAAAAATTATTATTTATTTTAAATTATTTCCTCTAAAATTAGTTTTTAAATGGGCCTTTGTAGATTGGGGTTTTCTTTCTTCATTTTTTCCCGCAAATAACCCCTCCCCCGGGTTAAAGGGGGGTAATTAAGAACAAATATTTTTCCCCCCCCCCCCTGGTTAAAAAAAAGGGGCCTTTGGAGGCCCCGAGCCCCCGGCCCCCCGGGGGGGCCTTTCTATCCGGCCCCCCCCCCCCTTTAAAGGTTTTTTCTTTCACCTTTAAGTTGGGGATAGTTCCCCCCTTTGCCCCCAAAGGGGGGTTTTTATGTTTGGTATATTTTTAAAATATTTTAAATTTTTGAAACCGGTGGGGCCCCAATTATTTGAAACCCTAGAGCCCCCCCCCCTTTCTTGTAATTGCCAAACAACCCAAACTCAAGCCCAAAAACCCCTGGGAAAGATTATTAAAAGGTGAAGAAAGGTTCCCTTTGGTTGGGTCCCCCAATTTGTGCCCATTTTTCTTCCCAAAATTTCCAAAGGTATTTGTTAAAAAAATTCCCCCCAAGTAAAAAAATTCCCCCTTACCCCCCTTTTAATATAAGTTAATGTTGCCCCCCAATTTAAAAATTCCCCACTCTTATTTAAAAAGGGCCCCCCTCCGTTAATTTGCAGTCCCAGTGTTATTTGGGGCCCAAACCATTTTACCCCCTTTCCCTGATTCCTAAATTTTAAAAACCCAAATTCCCCTTTTTAAGTCTTTTAATCAACCTATTTAAAAAGAAACCCCCCTTTTTTGAAAGCCCCCATTTTAGTCCCCCCTTTTTACTGATAGGCCCTTGGAAATTAATATCCCCCCCCCGAATTGGACATTTGAAAAGAACCCCAAAGAAATCTTCCCCCCAGGGGACCCCTTTGTTTGTTTTTCTTAAAAATCGGGTATTTTTTATAATTTTTCTACAGTTAATTATGTGAAACTTTACATGTCATTCATGTCAATATTAAATTTACTAACTCATAGTATCAATTTATGGTCCTCTAGATTTTACCTTTACTATCCATATAGTTTTCAATATAACTCATAATAATAATAATAAATGAACTAAACCGTACAGTTGAAATAGATGAAATACGTGTTTTGGCCTGCTTGCAGTAAAATTTTGCATGTCCACCAGAGGGATGTCCACTTTCCTCTGGTGAATTGGCGGTTTGCAGGGATTTGCCAAGGGGAGTGTCCGGCCACCCCTCCAAAATTATCATCTTGTTTTTGAGTGAGCATTTGTGAGTCACATACTCGTGCTGTGACGTTACTGGCCTGATAAAGACATTTTCAGACAGGCCATGGAATTACTAATATAAAGCATGATCACATCTCTGCTGTTTTATTAAATATTCAATGATAATGAAACTAACCCTATTTGAATTTGTATTTTATGAAGAATATAATCAAACAGAATTATATTCTTCATTATTCTCTGCTGTTTTATTAATATTCAATGATAATGAAACTAAAGCTATTTGAATTTGTATTTTATGAAGAATATAATCAAATAGAAATTTAGGAATCATTCAGATATAATGTACTATTTTTTTAAAGTTATTTACAGCACCGTGAACTCTAAGGAGGAAAAAATTGAAAATTAATTAACGAGAAAAAGTTAGAATATTATAACTGTTTACAGTAAAGAAAGGCGAAGTTGAATTTTCATTGTTATTTACAAAATTAATGATTCTTTTGCGAATCCTTCTGGTCTGAAGAAGGTGAGCGTGGTTCACCGAAATCCATCACCATAATATTTGTGCATTTTGTACATGTATTGTAATATATTTGTGCATTTTGTACTTTTTAATATTGATATATAATATTGTTCTCCTAACCTTATCTTAAGAATCAACACAATTTATTGGTCTGTAGTAAATTATAACAAATTTTGAAATCACTTAAATAAAAAAGTATTTTTCTCATTACATGACTTCAGATAATCGTTTTAGTAAATATATTTACACCAGTGTAAATAGATAATTCTACAATAACAAGTTTCTGTATAGACACATGTCACAAATAGAAACAGGCGTTGATTGGTGGACCAAAGTCAGGATCAAAATGAAACCAATTTTTAATCAAATTGTAATGGAACTATCAATTTCACCAAATAATGTTTGAATTTAAAGATTTAATTTAACTAAATATCTACAACATTCACGCTTAAACATTTTTCCTGAAAACACAAAATTAAAAATGTTTCCTTATTCTGAATTTTTCATGTCTTTAATTACAAGAGTCTTTTTTCATATTGTATACTCATCATGAAACAGATTGAAATGTATAGATTTCATTACAATTTAATAGAGTCATGAAAAGGATCATACAGTATTAAATTAACAGTTGTGGCATTCCTGAGAATGGTGGATAAGGCCAGTGGCATCACACATGTGCCTCTTCCGTCGTCTGCAGTCAGAAGACACAACTCCAGTATAAAAAACTGCTTAGCCCTGGGTTCACACCTCCACCCCCCCTCCGCTTGCTAACCCTGCTCAGAACCCCCTATTTGACACCCCCCAAAATTGTGTTCTGGGTACGACCCTGGCAGTTTGAGCAATGGCCATCTTAAATGCAGTTTATGGCAGACAATACAGGTCCAAGTTGAACATTAGTGTGCGTGTGTTCTAGTTTGTTCATGTGCTCGTATGATACATTATTGGTTGTAGACATCATTTCCAAGTCTGTAGGCTATATCATAACCAGAGTTTTCACTGTTAACAACCAGCCACCACCCATCGTGTGGAAAGAGAAACTATATTCTTTTCTCCTGAAGAATGTCAACATTTGCTGCCTATAGGTTATCCTTCTCTCATTAGCTTGTAGACAATGGTGGTAGCGCAAATTCAATTTTAATTTCTGCAAGAACCACTTTTACTAGAACCATGACTTTTATTCTATAAATATACATTTATGGATAGAAGAAAATGCACATGTATTGTGGTAACTAGTGATTACATTTTTGGTATAGCCTTATCAATAATATTATTCTGGTACTAATATTTTAATTCCCAAATCTTAAATGAGAAGTATACAAAAACCTCTGAAAAATGGTTTACCGTTTCTTTCGGGAGATTTAGTCTTACAAACAAGATTACATAATAATAATCAACGTAATGGTGCAACACCACATTTTTCATTAGCAGCTAGAAATCATTTAATTCTTATACTTGATTGTCGTTAAAAGTTGCAATGCAATTGCAACTGTACACAGTGATCCAAAAATATTATGGTAACTCGCTTCACTCGTTGGGGGCTTCGCCCCCAAACCCACTTTCATTGTAAGCATCAAGGCTACCCAAGATGATTTCTGCCCAAACTGATCACGAATGCTATCAAATTTGAACACGGTAGTACTCAAGACGATAACAGATGCTACCCAAGTTGATCAAGGCTGCCACCAAAGTTAATAATGAAGGGGGAAGACCAAGCCTCTCATGAAATTAAAAAAAAAAATAAAATTAAAGGAAGTCTTTATTTTATAAGACGAGGTTTGGATGAAACAGTCCTTTCTACTACCTAACCTTACGTAGAGAGGTCAGTCCGTGATATATAATGAATGCTACCTAATTTGGTCACGGATTCTATCTAAGTTAATCACGGTTTACCAAGTAAATCACAGGGAAATCTAGATTGATCACGGGGGCTACCCAAGTTGATGATAGGCTGCAACCTAAGTTGAACACGAGGACTACCTACCTTGATCACTGTGTCTACACAAGTTGATTACGGTGGGGCTACCCAAATTAATTACAGGGACTACCCAAGATGATAATGGTTGGTTACCCAAATTTATGAAGTAGGGCTGCCAAAGTTCATCACGGGGGCTACATAAGTTAATTGATCAAGATGAACCATCTTTGTTGATCACAGGAGGCTACGCAAGTTAATCAAGAGGGGGCTGCTTAAGATAATTAAGGTTGTATTGTACCCCTAGACGTACAGTATCAGGGGGGCTACCCAAGATGATTATCCAAGTTGATTACAGGGGGTTTCCAAAATGATCATGGGAGCTAAGCAAGTTGGTCATGGAAATCTGCCCAAATTGATCACAGGGGTTAACCAAGGTCACCACGGAGAGTAGCGTAAGTTGATGACGGGATGCTACCAAAGTTGATCAAAGAAGCAGGTAAACGGAGATGTCAAGGTGAATAGTGGGCAAGGTTTAAGTATCCAGCTTGTAATCATGTTGGAATGGGTGGATACATTCCAAAAAAATCACATGTTTTTGACAAAATACTCAACTTTACCGACGTTTTGTGAGGGAAGTGTAATTTATACAGCATAGAGGTATACAACCATTTACAATATTATAACGGGTGTCTACCAAAGATGATCACCAGAAGTTTTCCAAGTTGATTACAAGTTACCAAGTTGACCAAGAGTGGTTACTAAAGTGGGATCACGGGGGAATCCAAGATCATCACGGGAGGCCTAAGTGGTTGACGGTCGGCTACCCTAGTTGATCATAGAGACTAACCTAAGTTGATCACGGGGGCTACCCAAGATGATAACGAGTGATTATCCAAGTTGATAATAGGGGGCTCCCAATATGATCTGGGGGTTTCTATCCAAGATGATCATAAGAAATTACCTTAGTTTTTGATGGGATACTACAGAAGTTGGTAACGGTGGCTGGTCAAAAGAGTGGATAACGTAAATATTGTGTAAGGTTTTAAGTTTCCAGCTTGTTTTAATCATCCTTAGATGGAAGGATATATTCAAAAAATCACATTTGTTGACAATAAACTCAACTTTATCGACTTTTTGTGAGGAAACGATAGAATATACCACAAAAAAGTATATGACACCTTTCGTGTGGAATTTAATTGTTAATTTGTATATTTCATTAGGTGTTATTCAAACTAAATATTACAGATTCTGTAAAATATAAACCTCAACTGTGCAAACAGTTGTATTGCATTTTATTAACAGAAAATGTAAAGTAAAATAGTATGTAAGGTTGTACATTTCTGGCTTCTTTTAATCATGATTAAATAGGAGGATCTCTTCCAAAAAAATTACATGTTTTCGACAAAATTTTACTGACTTTTGCGAGGAAACTATAGTATGTACCAGAAAAATGTACATAAAACTCTTTGTGTAGCATTTAATTTTTAGGTTGAACATTTCATTAGATGTTATCTAAACTAAATGTTACAGCTTCAGTAAAACAAAAACTTCAACTCTGAAAACAGTATAGCAATTTCACGTCAGCCATTTTGAATTTTTTCTAGGTTATGAAAAGTGAAAAATCAAAGTTTATAGCAGTTTAATAATAAAGTACTAAAGATAAATAGCGTATAGGGCTTTAAGTTTCTAGATCCTTTAAATCATGCTTAAATGGTAGGAACTATTCCAAAAAAATCACATGTTTTCGAAAAAACTATTTTACTGACTTTTTCTGAAATAAACTATTGTATGCAGCACAAAAATATGCAGAACAGTTTTTGTGCAGAATTTAATTGTTAATTTGAATATATCATTTGATTTTAAATAAACTAAAAAATTAAAGTTTCAGCAAAAAAAAAAAAACTAACTGCAAACAGGTCAACGTGTTAACGTCAGCCATTTTGGATTTGTTCTAGGTTATGTACAGTGAAAAATCGAATTTAATTGTAGTTTTGGTAACAAATTAGTAAAAGTAAGTAGTGTTGAGTGTTTTTAAGTTCTTAAATAATCCTAATAATGCAGTAAAATACGAAAAACATAACAAAAATAACATTTTTTTAACAAAATGGGAAAATTAACGATTTTTTGTGTAGTTTTTATAAACATTACAAAAAAATGTTATCTGAATAAAAAATTGTAGGACATATAATTACAGTATACTGTCAGATTTGCTCTTCGACCAACGGTCTGCTCACAATCAAGCTGTAACTAAACCTCTGCACATAATTCAAAATTCCCGTCCGCCATTTTGATTTTTTTGGGGGGTTGAAAATTAAAAATCTTTAGTTTTCAGAATTTTCCTGTCGATTGCTTGGTAAAAAATACAAGTATGCCAAATTTAAAGTTTCTAGCTCATCTGGAAGTGGTTTAGAATTTGTATACGTGAGTGAGTTACACATGCTGCTTTATAGATATTAGACTCGCTTCGATTGTTGGTGGCTTCGCCCCCAAACCCCCATTGAACTCTTGGCTTCATTACAACTTAAAAAATAATCATGAGCTTTCAAAGTAGATCAATGTCTACCTAAGTTGATAATCGGTGACCTCAACACCTTCGTAGTGGTTTCATAGAAGATCACGGGTGTCTAGCTAAGACGATCATGGTTAGTTATCTAAATCAAGTATAGTTAGCTGCTAAAGTTGATTACGGGTATTTACTGATTTGATTCCGGGGAGCCTACTAAAGTTTATGACGGTTGACTACCCAAGTTGATTACGGGGGCTATAGAAGATGGTCGCAGGAGTTACCTAAGTTGATCACAGTTGCTACCCAAGTTAATCACGGGGAACTATCCAAGTTGATCACGGAGGTAATCTGCATTAGTCACAAGGGGCATCAAGAAGGACTGGAAAAATTGTACACGGAGGGTTTCCTAAGTTGAAAACGGCATACTACCCAAGTTGATTATAAGGGGCTACACAAGATGATCAAGGGGAGTTACCCAAGCTAATGATGGCTGGCCAAAGGTAATAAATGAATGGGTTTTTAAGCTCAAGCTACTTTTAAGCATGCTTAAATGGGAGGAACTACTAAAAAAAGTCATACGTTTTCGACAAAATCTCAACTTTACCAACCTTTTGTGAGGAAACTATAGTACACACCACATAAATGTATATACCACTTTTTGTACACTATTTCATTGTCAATTTAAATATTTTATTAAATGTTGTCCAAACTAAATATTACAGCTTCAGTAAAATAACACTTCAACTCTGCAAACAGGTCGGCGTTTTCACGTCAGCCATTTTGATTTTTTTCTAGGTTATGAAAAGTTAAAAATCAAATTGTATAGCATTTTTCTTAACAAAGTAGTAAAGGTAGACAGTATGTAAGGTTTTAAGTTCTTACAATTTCTTAAAAAGCAATAAAATCGAAAAACCTAACAATATAATTTTTTAACGAAAATAGGAATTTAACGGTTTTTTCACAGTTATTATCAAAAATGCAAACAAAATTGCTCATTAACACAAAGTTGTAGGAAATTTAATTACAAATCTGCAATGTGCTGTCAGATTTGATCTATTTCCAACGGTTCAGCCAAAATCAAGCCGTAAGTAAAACTCTGCAAACAGGTAAAAAAGCCCATCCGCCATTTTAATTTTTTTGGGGGGTTAAAAACAAAGTTTTTTTTTTAGTTTTCGGAATTTTATGATCGGCTACCCAGTAAAACCCACAAGTGTGCCAAATTTCAAGTGTGCAGCTTATCTGGAAGTGGGTTAGAATTTGTTTACGTCAGGCTACCCAAGATAGTTGATTGAGGGGGCTACCTAAGTTGATCACGGGTGATTACCCCCAAGTTAATCACAGGGGGCCTCCAACATAATAACTGGCGAGGGGGGTCTACCCAAGATGATCATAAGTGGTTAGCTGGTCAACAGAGTGGTAAACGTAAATAGTGTGCAAGGTTTTTAAGTTTCCAACTTGTTTTAATCGTGCTTAAATGGGAGGATATTTTCAAAAAATCACATTTTTTTAGAAAAAGCTCAACTTAACCAACTTTTGGTGAGGAAACTGTTGCATATACAGCATATAAGTATATTAACATTCTTGTAGTAAACGTTATTGTGAATTAAACAACGTCATTTGATGTCTTCTAAACGAAATATTGCAACTATGTTTAATTTATAAGTATTAACAAAATATGAGTATTAACAGTTATGTAAAAACAAATAACTCAACAGTACACAAAAGACAGCATTTTCATTAAAATATTTTGAAGTTTTTGTTTGTTTTGAAAGGTAAAATGTCAAATATAAAAACAGTTGAATATTCTGTAAGGTTTATATTTTCCAACTTATTTTATTCATACTGAAATGGGAGGAACTATTCAATAAAATTACGTGTTATTGACAAATTTCAACTACCGATTTTTTGTAAGGAAACGGTAGAATATTTTATAAAAATTATATTAAAATTGTTGTACACAATTTAACTGTCAATATAAATATTTCATTTTATGTTATCTTAACTAAATATTACAGCTTTGGTAAAACAAAAACCTCAGCTGTGCATATAGGTAAGCGCTTTCTCATTAGCCATTTTGAATTTTGTCTAGGTTATGTAATTTCCAAATAAAATTTTAATCATTTTTGATAACAGAAAAGTGAAGGTAAATATTATGTAGGGTTTTAAGTTTATAGCTTCTTTTCATCATATTTAAATGGGATGAATTATTTTTAAAAAAAGCACGTTTTCGACAAAATTCAAACTTACCGACTTTTTGTTAAGCAACTATACATAGTATGTACCATAAAAATGTATATGGAAATTTCTGTACAAAATATTATTGTTAATTTGAACACTTAGTTTGATTCTATCTAAAGTAAATATAACATCGTCAGTAAAATAAAAACTTCAACTGTGAAAACAGGTCAGCAGTTTCACGTCAGCCATTTTGAATTATTTTTGGGTTATGAAATATGCAAAATCTAATTGTATAGCATTTTTCTTGACAGAAAAGTGAAGGTAAATAGTGTGTAAGGATTTAAGTTTCTAGCTTATTTTAATCATGCTTAAATAGGAGGAACTCTTCCAAAAAATGATATGTTTTCGACAAAACTCAACTTTACCGACTTTTTGTGAGGTTACTATAGTTTGTACCATAAAAATGTAAATAACATTTTTGTACATAATTTAATTTTAAATCTGAATATTTCGTTAGATTCTATCTAAATTAAATATTACAGCGTCAGTATAACAACAACCTTAACTGCAAAAAGGTCAGCAGTTTCACATCAGCCATTTTGAATTTTTTTAGGTTATGAAAAGTGAATAAAGAAATTTCAAAGCGGTTTTGGTCACAAAGTAGTAAATCTACACAGTGTGTATGTTTTTAAGTTCTTGAATTATCGTAGTATGGTAATAAAACAGGAAAAACCTAACAAAAATAGAATTTTTTAGCAAAAAGTGAAAATTAAATTTTTTTGCGTAGTTAATATTAAAAATTAAAAAATTACTTTTCAACAAAATTGTAGGAAATTTAATTACAAATCTGGAGTATGCTGTCAGATTTGCTCTACAACCAACAGTTTGGCCACAATGAAGCTGAAAGTAAAACTCTGCACACAATTCAAAATTCCCGTCCACCATTTTGATTTTTTTGGGGGTTTAAAAATTAAAAATTTGTAGTTTTCTGAAATTTTCCCATTGGTTGCTCAATAAAAGCTACAAGTGTGGCAAATTTCAAGTTTCTAGCTCATCTGGAAGTGGGTTAGAATTTGTATACGTGAGTGAGTTACACATGCGGCTTTATAGATATTAGATTCACAGAAATTAAAAACATTTTTTAGTATTTTAAACCCAAATGTATTATTTTATTAGATTGACGGTGGTGATATCCTAAGAATTATTGAATGTTCACTTCTGGGTGTGGTTGTGAATTCCTCAAGATATTTGGTACCATTATTTGTTAAAATTTTTCATTGGAATTGATAGGTACATATTACTAAAGAAAAGCCTTGGAAAAAAGCCTCTAGTTTATAGCACATTGGAGTTAAATTTAACTGTACAAATTGTATTGTTCTGTTATTGACTTAATTGTGTCTGCTCAGATACCCTCGGATTACGATGACAAAGCCATTATAAAGGTGGTTGTTAAACGCTTGGAAGAAGAGCAAATTGACTTCTCTGAACAAACTGCTACACTAAAAGAGGAGAGTTGTGGTCAGGTATGGACGTTAATTTATATGTAAATAAAACATCATGTTTTGCTGTTTTTTTTGGAAGATAAAGATCTACAAATGATTTTCAGCATGATGGTGCAACACCACAATTTTCTGTAGCAGCTAGAAATTAATTAATTTATTTATTATTTTATTTTTTATTCTTCTTCGCCGGTCCTCAAGATATAGGCGAATATGGATTTCGAATGAGTGTGATGAGTGTAGATGAGCGAATGAATTCGTTGTAACAAACTAAGGTAGACTATTCCTCAGAAAGTGTCATTAATAATAAATATTGACAATGAAACCTATAAAAATGTCACTAAATTTGAAGTTAAGTTTTTTGGCACACATGAAACGGCCAAACTAAGCAAAAATGATTTGTGTCACTATATGACTAACAAACTTAAATATACCTTGGAAAATGTCGCCTCAAAACATAAAGATATCTTTGATTTGGCTCTAAAAGAAATAGGAAAGGCATGGGAAAGCAATAAACCTCAAAACAAAAGTTTGTCTCTTATCGCTAAGCAAAGTAAAACTCCCAACAGTACGATGAGTTCTATAGGTGATGTAATTTCAAATGACTTGACACCATTGTCATCAAACTCTATTCAAGCTGAATCCACTCCAACTAGATCTAGAACTGAAACACTAAATTCCTCACCTGGTACAAGAGATGCTGCCGTAGGTACACCTGTTGAATTAGATTTAAATTTTAAAGTTCATGCCCTCATAGAAAAATGTATTTCACTTGAAATGTCTCTAATGGAGGAAAAAAACGTACAT
The DNA here is from genome assembly GCA_035578905.1 of Stictocephala bisonia. NCBI lineage: Eukaryota > Metazoa > Arthropoda > Insecta > Hemiptera > Membracidae > Stictocephala > Stictocephala bisonia. Next base: position 89,394 of record JAQJVL010002442.1, read on the forward strand.
CCGAACTCACAGTGAATAAAAACAAAAGCGAAACACCACTTATTGAGGACTTTCACACACAGATATTAAAACAGCAGTTGAAAGAAACAAAAACCGAAAATGCTAATCTTTTAACAGCAATAGAGCTTCTTCGAAATAATTTTGAAAAACTTCAGAAAGAATTAGATGAATCCAACAAATTGAAGTGTCTTCACTGCTACCCTCCTCTGCATAATCCTTCATTGGATAACTCTTGGAAGTCTGCTAAAAAAGGTGCACAGCTCACCTACAAGCATCAAGATGAGGGAAAAGTACAATGCTCAAATAGATTCTCTGCTTTAACCCATGACGTCCCATCAGAAAATCAGTTAAATAGTCCAAAAGTTTCGAAAACACACCAGCCTTACAAAACTAAGAATACAATTTTTTCTAAACATTCCAATCCAAAACATGATAGCAAAAAACTAAAATTAGTAATTCTATCAGACAGTCATGGCAAACATTTCAGCAATTTAATTGAACGAAAATCCCATTTTGATGTATGTTCTTATGTTCGGTCGGGGGCAAAATTCAACAAGGTAACTGAGGAGGTTATGGAACTGAGTAAAGATTTGGGAAAAAGAGACTTCTTATTGGTCATAGGTGGAACCAACGACATGGAAGCAACAAATACCACACAGCTGCTTGATGATGTGGACAGGGTCATAACCCACACCAACCATACTAACCTCATATTAGCTAGCATCCCAATGAGGCATGACAAACCCAGCCTGGACATAAAGATTAGCAGTTTCAACAATGAAATTGAAAAAGTTTCAGGAACTAGTGGCATAGACTTACTCCCCTTACACCTGCTTCCCCGACATTATTATACTCACCACGGATTACATTTCAACAAGAGAGGCAAAGACAACATAGCTAGTTTGGTGGTAAACATGATTTTGAATAAGGCAAGGAACACTTCAGCACCAGTACTTTCCAAAAAGCCAGATGGAAGTGGTGTTAATGTGCTGGAAGAAGATATGTGTGAAGTAATTGATCGTCTTAAAAATGATCCCTCAGTGTGTTTCTCGCATACCATATCTGCTGACTTCACTAACCTTAAGCATATGTCAGCTGGAGTGGCAGAGGTATTCAGACGTAGATTTGGAAGACCTCAAGATGCTGACTATGTTGACACCAAACTGACTTTGCAAAAAGTGGAAAGCGGTGCATCTGTGTATAGTCTAGTAACTAAGAAAGACTACTTCGGGAAACCAACTGAAGAAGACTACAACACTGCCTTTACACAACTTATTCAAGATCTAAAGAAGAGAGGACTCAAGACCTTAATATGCTCTCCCATGGGCTGTGTAAGAGACCTAATCCAGCCTGGACTGTTTATTGAGAAGATTGTGGAGCTACAGCGTGAAACAAATGCTACTGTGTATATTGTGTCACGTGACCAAGATCCTAAGAGAGTGCTAAGATGTGGTCTCACTCATGCAGAGCTTCTAGAAAAACTTCGAGAGCTGCTTGCAACCCACAATGCAACACTGACAGCCAAACCAACCAATCCCTCATCACCTCATCTTGATCGACCAATAGCTCTTGGAGAAACCAGTGGCAATACAACTCTTCCACACTCTTATGCACTTTCAAAGACATTCAGCTCACCATCCTTATCTGGCTTCCCATCCCCAACTACTCCAACTACATACAAACCTAACACATTTTCTTGTTCTTCACCTTCTTCCAACCAAAAAAACCTATCACCAAACAAAGTTATAAATCTAATATAACAATAGAAAACTTCTGTTTCATGTGTAATGGTTATCACAATTTTAATTCTGTACACGATTTTATAAATACAAATATTAATCACTGGCCAATATGTAATAGTGCTAAATACGATAATACATTTTCTTGGCTTTTGCATTTAAACATTCAAGGTGGATTAATAGAAAAAAATAAAAAAAATGATTTAGAGATAATTTTAAAAAAATCAAACATATCAGTAGTCTGCCTGAATGAGCACTGGTTAAAAAGTGATAATGTTCATCTGTTAAATAGTATACCGAACTACAATCTTGCTAGTTTTTACTGTAGAGGAGAAGGCACAACCCGAGGTGGTTCTTGCATTCTTGTTAAAGACAGTTTGGAATACAGATTGAGGGATGATTTGTGTACGTCTAGTGAGGAGTCGGTTTTCGAGGCTTGTTGCATTGAAGTCTTAACTCTAAATGTGATTATTATTTCTATTTATAGAACTCCGAATGAAGCAAATTTAAGATATTTTCTGTTTAAGTTTGAGGAGTTGTTAAAATGTTTGACTAAAGTAAGAAACTCTGAGAATATTTATATAGCTTCTGATTTTAATATAGATATTATGGATAACTGTTGCAATCCTCAACACAAATTGGATTTCCTTTCCTTAATAGAACAATATGGTTTTAAAACTAATTTTTCCACTCCTACTAGGGTTACAAAAAATTCACAGACTTGTATTGATAATATTTTGACATTAAAATTAAAATCTCAGACTGCAACTGCATTAATGAATTTAGAGCTTGGAATCTCAGACCACAGGGCGCTTTTTATTAATTTGACAGAAAACTTGAACTTAAATAAAAAAACCGGTGAACAAAAAAGTAAGAGACGATTATTTTCAAACAAAAATATTGCCAATTTTATTAATGTTGTTAAAGAAATTAATTGGGAAGTATCAGATAGGAATGATTATGAGACAAATAATTCAAATTTCTTTGGTTGTTTCTTGAATGCATTTGAGGAAGCATTTCCTTTAAAGTTCTATACTAAAAAGAATTCCCAAAAATACAAGACGTGGATCACAAAGGGTATAAAAGTATCTAGTGTTAAAAAACGTGAGCTGAGTAGAATAGTGAAGCATTCCAGTGATGAAAGCTTTATTAATTATGTAAAACAATATAAGAAAATGTTCAAAAAAGTCTGTAATGCATCAAAAAAACTTACTAATAACAAATTTATAGCCAATTCAGAGGATAAAAGCAAAGCAGCTTGGAATATTGTCAAATCCGAATTAGGTTGTAAGAAAAATGAATCAAAGTTTTCGGATATTAGGGTAGCTGATAAATGTTTAATAAATAACCCTCTAGATATAGCAAACTTTTTCAATAACAAATTTATTAATATTTCAGACGAAATTGAACTGTACCCTTGTGCTCACAAGGCTCTGAAACTTGTAGAATTCTTAAATGCAAATCGCGAGTATTCAGAGTTTAGTTTTCTAAATATTAGTGAAAAGGATGTGCTAAAATGTATAAAATCATTAAAAAGTAAAAAATCAGCAGGTTGGGATGGCGTTCCAGTTGATTTGATGATGAAAGTCTCATGTTTTATAGCTAAACCATTAGCTACTATTGTTAACCAATCCTTTCAAAATGCCTCTTTTCCTTATCATTTAAAATTCGCAGAGGTGAAACCTATTCATAAGAAGGGAGAAAGAGTAAATCCCGATAATTATAGACCAGTTTCAGTTCTGCCATCTTTATCTAAAATTTTTGAAAAATTAGCCTTATATCAAATTTCAGCTTTTTTAGAAAAGAATAATATTTTGGCTCCAGAACAGTTTGGATTTAGAAGAGGGATGAGTACAATGACTGCATTATCTAAATTTATTGATGAAGTGTCGGGGGCCTTGGATGGGTCTCAGAGCACACTTGGTGTGTTTTGTGATCTATCTAAGGCTTTCGACTGTGTTAGTCATGACATACTCATTGAAAAGTTGAACTGGTACAAATTTTCTAACAAATCTATAGCTTGGATCCAATCTTATCTATCAAATCGTTATCAAAGAACAGTTATATGCAGAAACAATGTTAAATTTAAATCACAATGGGAGCTGCTAAAAGTGGGTGTGCCGCAAGGTTCAATATTAGGACCTCTTTTGTTCCTTTTATACATAAACGACCTTCCTGCAAACGTATCAAACAATATAATACTCTATGCAGATGATACAACTGCAGTTGTTAAATCTAAAAACAACGAAGAACTGAAGATTAAAATTGGTGAAACAATAACTGAATTAAGAACATGGTTTGAGGCAAATGGACTAAAATTAAACCAAGAAAAAACCCAATTGGTTAAATTCTGCACTCCCCAATCAAGAATTAATTTGATTAATGATTTGGAATTAGAGAACCAGAAATTTTCTATTAGTATTAGTACTAAATTTTTGGGCTTGGAACTTGATTCACACTTAAATTGGTCTATATGCATTCAAACAGTTTTAAGAAGATTAAATTCAGCTTGTTTTCAAATGCTTATTTTGAGACATACAATAGATTTAAAAACACGTTTAATGATTTATTATGCTTACTTTTATTCTATCCTACAATATGGTATTGAGTTCTGGGGATTTTCATCTAATATAGATAAAGTCCTTAAAATCCAGAAAAAATTTCTTAGAATAATGACTTTTTCATCATGGAAAACTTCATGCAAACCTATTTTTCAAAAATTACAAATGTTGACCGTACCAAATTTAATAATTTTCAAAACACTGCTATCTGTACAATCTAACTAACTATGACAGCCTTTTTAATGAAAACACTCAGCACGATTATAACACTAGATATAAAACAAACTTTCAGTACCCCAGGCATAATTTAAAACTGGCAGAAAAAACACCAGCCTATATGGGGAGGAAGTTTTTTAACAAATTACCTCCAAATATCAAAGCATCAGTATGTTCAAATGCATTCAGAGACAACATTAAGGACCTGTTACTAAGTAAAACATACTACAAAGTTAGTGAGTTTTTGAATGACGCTTTTTGACTGTATTGCTGTTTGTATTTTTTTTATTTTTTATTTTTATGTTTGACTAGGACTATAAGTTTTAGCCAATGATAAAATATCAGCTCTATTGCCTGTTTATTAGTTGGTCATTATTTATATTATTTGACCAGGTAAGGTAGTTTCATTGACAATGTCATCTGTTTTATAGCTGTGCTATAACTTGTAACGTTATATGACAATAAAGATTGATTTATTGATTTATTTATTAATAGTCCAATGACAAATGAACAGACAGTGGTTATCAGCTGATCCCTTTCAAAATATTAAACTTGATTGGACTTCACAGACTAGTTCCTATGGGGCCACGTGTAAGACGATGGTATATGCAAAGAGAGTTGGTAGCCACCAGGTAAGAGTTGATTTTTAAAAGCTGTAATGCAGTTGAAACTGTACAAAGTGATCCAAAAACAGTATAGTATGGAAATCAACAGAAATTATACTTTGTTAAAGAGGAAATTTTAAACAATTTAACATATTTTGTAGTACTTCAAACCTAAAGGTAACATTTTTTTTTAGACAAGGGTCAGATATCTAAAGAACTACTGTAGTTACAAGTCTGGTACTAGTTTGGTTGTGAATTCCTCAATATATATTTGGTACCATTATTTATTTTAATTTTTCATTGAAATAAAATAGGTATATCTTACTAAAGTAAAGCATTGGAAAAAAGCCTCTAGTTTACTGCAAACAGATGTTATTAATTTTGTAATGAAAAATATGGTTAAAATCTTGAAATGTCACCTCAATTTAACTCAGATGAGATGCTTGAAATGGCTACTATCTACTTCATGAAAAAAGCCTAAATTCAAAACAGCATCTTACATTTTGTAAGATTTCAGGCGTGATAAAGTGGCAGGCATCTTCGACTCTTGCCTTAATTCATCGAGGTTTGTGGACTTACTGTCATAAAATTTACTTGAAAAAATCGAGAGGTGAAAGGTCAGGTGAAGGTGCCAATCTACCAAAGCATCATGTCGACCTATCCAACTGTCCAGAAACGTTTGATCTAAGAATGTTCGGACAAGCACAATGTAATGTGGTGGAGCACCATCTTGTTGAAATACAGGCTGGTTAGTATCTTGTTTCACCTTACTTATTGTTAGAACAATGCTGTTTTGTAACATGTCTGAATATTTAAATCCAGTTAAATTGGAAAGGCCCAACAAGTAAATTTCTCAAAATGCCTGCTCATACATTTAATTTTTGTAGCTGTTGCTACAACCATTTAGTGGGGGTGAAAAACCATTTGCCCAAAAACAACAGTTGTGCTGATTGACTGCTCCATGCAAAGAGAATGATGCTTCATCACTAAAACATATCTGGAATATTAAGTGATTATTCTCTTCAATCTTCTGCAACATTTTCTCACTAAACTAAAGTCTTCGGTCATGATCGTCTTCAATTAATTCATGAATCAGTTTTACTGTATATGGGTGGAATTTTTGACGATTTATCACCAAGTACATTATCTTTTGAAATTCCAATATAAAGGGCAGTGGAGCGCTATGATTCATGTGGGTTTGTGGCATGATTTGCTAAAACTTGAATTTTAACCTCATCTATCGCAATGGCGGGCACCCTGATTGTTAAGCATCTTTGACACTAAAAATTGTTGAAAATTTGTTAACTAAATGCCTAATGTGTATTGGTCTATCCGGATAGGCAGTATTGAATAAACAAACAGCTTCATAACAATCTCTCCTAGCTTTATCATAAAACAATATCATTTCTAATTTATCTTCATTTGACCGAGGCATTTTTGTTACATATGAATAAAAGATGAAATATAACAGAGTAGCTGAACTGAATGTGTTTCACTTACTATCAGGTAACCAATAAGAGATAACATCAAAAAACAAGCCATTGGTATTCCCAGGCTGCTGTACTGGACTTTGGTCAGACAAAACAAAACCAAATAAACGCTTTGTTATTCATGGTTGTTGGTGTTTGTTGATTCTTTTCATAACTTGTTTTTCGATTCGATGTTATAAGTTGTCAAAATTAACTGGTGGGTGAATGTTTTATCTGCCTTATGATAACTTTAAATGCAACTTAAATTGCAGGGGTTTTGTGAAACAATTTGAAATTGAATTAGTCACCAAATTTGATAGAGTAACATTAGAGAACCCTAGTTTATGTCATTCGTTTTATAATGCCATTAAAATAAAATATCACGTGACATAGGTTCCTATTTAAATATGTTGACAACTCTAAAATACTCCATTTTTAGAGGGGGGGAGTAAAAATTGTTATACATAAAAAAACTCCTCAGTTGGTGATATAAACATGCTCCAAAGTAAATCATCTCTATTCATAGGAAAGTTAATGGGGGGGGGGGATCTTAAGACACCCTTTATAATTATAGAATGTAATGCCTATTACAGGGTGATTTATTACATAATGATTTTTCTATTATTGACTTAATTGTATGTGCTCAGATACCCCCAGATCAAGATGACAAAGCCATTATAAACGTGGTTGTTAAACATTTGGAAGAAGAGCAGAGTGACATTTCTGAACAAACTTCTACACCAAAAGGGGAGAGTTGTGGTCAGGTATGATTGTTATATAAATAAACCTGTTGTTTGAAAGTTATTTGTTAGCATTTGGATGTTCATGATTGGTAGATAATATATGGAGATTTCCAATGCTTCCCTAAACACTTGTAGCATTGGAAATCTCGAAATATTATCTACTAATCATAAGTAAACCATTATGATTTACTGTTTATTTTGGAAGATATAGTTCTATAAACAAGATTACAAATGATTTTCAACTTGATGGTGCAACACCACATTTTTCTTTAGCATCTAGAAATCATTTTATTTGTAAACTTGATTGGACTGCACAAGACTAGTTTCTATGGAACCATATAAAACTATTGTATATGCACAGAGAGTTAATATTAGGAATAGTAGGTCTTTAAAAGTTGTACTGCAGTAGCAACTGTACAAAGTGATAAAAAAATAGTATGGAAATGTACAGAAATCATACATTATTAGAGAGGGAATTTTTAACAACAATTTAACATATTTTTTAGTACTTCAAACCTAAAGGTAACATGTGTTTTTAGACTGCCAGTAAGATATCTTAGGATTTACTGTAGTTACAAGTTTGGGGCCAGTTTGGTTGTGAATTCCTCAAGATATTTGGTACTATTATTTAATTAAAATTTTCAATGAATTATATAGGTACTCTGCACACAATTCAAAATTCCCGTCCACCATTTTGATTTTTTTGGGGGTTCAAAAATAAAGCATTGTAGTTTTCTGAATTTTCCCATTGGTTGCTTGGTAAAAGCTACAAGTGTGCCAAATTTCTCAAGTTTCTAGCTCATCTGGAAGTGGGTTAGAATTTATATACGTGAGTGAGTGAGTTACCCATGCGGCTTTATAGATATTAGATTCACAGAAATTATACATTGTTAAAGAGGGAATTTGGAACAATAATTAAAAACATTTTTTAGTATTTTAAACCCAAATGTATTATTTTTTTAGACTGACTAGACTGACGGTGATATGCTAAGAATTATTGTATGTTCACGTCTGGGACCAGTTTGGTTGTGAATTCCTCAAGATATTTGGTACCATTATTTGTTAAAAATTTTCATTGGAATTGATAGGTACATATTACTAAAGCAAATCCTTGGAAACAAGCATCTAGTTTTTAGCAAACATATTGTCAGTAAAATGTAATTTTACAAATTCAACAGTTGTAGAACATAAATATAGAATGTAATAATTATTGATCTATTATTGATTTAATTATGTTTGCTCAGATACCCTCGGATTACGATGACAAAGCCATTATAAATGTGGTTGTTAAACGTTTGGAAGAAGAGCTGATTGACATCTCTGAACAAACTTTTACACTTAAAGAGGAGAGTTGTGGTCAGGTATGACTAACAGATATGTATAGTTTTTAGATAATATAAATCCTTCCACTCCTTCAACTCATTGAGTTAAATGATAATAAAAATCACAAATAATTACTTTAGTTGTAGTTCCCTTTCAACCTTGGTTTTATTCTGAGATTCACTAAGAATCTCTGAATTATGATGTTCATAAAAGTAGAATATAAATATAAAATGTGATTGCTATTCACATTACCTTACACAAATTCCTCAGTAAGTTGTTTTGTAAAGCTTTTTTCAGTGACCACTTTTGTAAAGCTCCGTATCAAGCGTTAATTAACTTTTCCAGTGGCCTATTTTCCTATC
>JAQJVL010002443.1:0-98359 GCA_035578905.1 Stictocephala bisonia
TTCGTCCAAAAGGTAGTTGTTTGGTTTTGTCAGCATTGACTACTAAGTCATTTTCATGACAGTATTGGTAGGCCATATTCAGCATGTTATAGGAGTTGACAGCTAAGTCATCTGGTGATGATTCAGATACTAAGAGCATTGTGTCGTCGATGTACATCAGAGGGACACAGTGCGTGCCTAAGCATTGTAGTATTTCATTTGTCAGGAGAATGAAGAGAACTGGTCCCAGCACTGAGCCTGACTGGTGACTGGCAGAGGCTCTGATCTTATGTTTTGTAGGAGGTTATTTTGTGTATATTGGATATCAACAGTTTGGCTTCTGTCCTCCAGGTTGATATCTCTCTCTTAAACTACTCTTTAGCGTGCCCTTTAATTTCAAGTTGTTCAAGTTTATAAAGGATCAACTCATGGCCTTTTGGATAACTCAATCTAATTTCATTGAATTTGATTCACTTGAAATGATATTATTTTATTAGAACAAAATGAGACAGTTAGTTATTTAAAATTGAATGAAACTAAAAACAATCATAATTGAACATATGGAAAAATAAATAATTATTTGGCTAAGTTGCCTCCACATGCCTTACTAAGTCCAAAATTAAGCCAGTTATAAAGTTTTTCCCTTACAGGTTATCAATGATGAATTCTATTAGTTCAGTAATGGCTGATGTTATGGATCTTCCTTTAATGAAACCGTGTTAATTGCCTGTTATAAGATTGTGTAGTTCGCAGTGGTCCATTAATCTTTTCAAGACCACCTTCTCGATGACTTTGGAAAAAGTCGGTACTAAGGATATGGGCCTGTAATTAGTAGCATTTGTGTGGCTTCCATTTTTGAGTTTGGGGTACACCATACTCCGTTTGAGGGCTGATGGGAAGTGTCCTTGAGCAAGGGATAACTTTATGATTTTGACTAGGGGTGATGCTTACTGCAGTGTTTCAGCATTTTTCTGAGATTTCATCGAGCCCTGCTGAGGTCTTGGGTTTAAGGCTTTTTATTATGTTTTCAACTTCAAACTCATTAGTGAGAGGCAGCTGGGTTATATCATGGTTTGTGGTTGAGCTGTAGTGTCTATTTTTGTTCTTGACTGAGTTTGTAGGGTGTGGTCTGCTATATTTGTTAAAGAATAGGGTTATTAGAAGAGGGTTGGTATTGTTTGTTCCTAGTATTGTTTGTTGCAGTTGAAATGGTTTTGGACATTTGTTTCCTCTTTCACTGTTTATAATTTGCCAAAAGGCTTTTGATTTGTTTTCAGAATTTGTTATGTTATTTACAGCTGATTGCCATTTGTTTGATTTTAGCCTGATATCATAGTTTTCCTTATTCATTTCATTTTTATCAGCTTCTTTCTGTACCTGTAAAAATATATCTTCTGAGACATCCCAGTTTTAAGGTGTTTAGTTTCTTCATCTATATATATTTGTTTTCCTCCTCCTCTGTCTTACTGTCTTCCTTGGACATAATGTATCTAAAGTGGCAGTAATAATTGAAAGAAAGTTGTAATAGGCTGTTTCTGTAAGAGTCCACATTCTTTAATGTTTCCCAGTTTTCCTGTTTCATGTGTGCCTTGAGAAGGTTTAGATTTACTCGGTTTAATATTCTGCACTTTGTGCTCTTTCGGTGTGGTCGTGTTGTTTCCTGTTTTATTTCACAAAGCTGGGCAGTATGGTTAGATATTCCAGCATGTATTACAGATGAAGTTATTTGTTTTTTGTCCAGGTTTGTGCAAATAAAATATATTGATGAAGTGGATGTCGTGGTGATGCACGTTGGAACGAGTGGTAGTCTTGTGATATTATGGCTGCTAAAGGTGTTATTTAGCATTTGTTTGTCCCTATTTGTTTTCATGCCATCAACGTTAATGTCTCCCATTAAAAGAATTGGGTGGTTTTCTGCTTTGGTATATTCAATCATCGCTGAAAGCAGGCTTAGTGCTTCCTCAAACTGTCCTGCAGGTGTTCTGTATACACAGAGAATGTACAACTGCCTTTTCCTGAAGTAATTTTGATCATTGACATCTCACATGTTAGTTCCTGGTCATTTTCTATGTTTATAGGCTGTACAGATGTTTCCAGTTGATCTTTCACAAAAATGGCAACACCACCTTTTTTATGGTTTTTACGACTTAAATGTGTAATTAGGCAATAATTTGGTATTTTAGTATTTTCTATTTGGTCCTTTTTTAACCCATGTTAACTAATGATGATATCTGGGTTTGTTTCCTCAAGAAAGTGATTTAGTCTGTCTGTCTTGTTACTCATTTACTGCATGTTTTGGTGTAGGATAGACAGTTTATTTGGAGGATTTGGTGAGCTTAAGGTTACAAATTCCAGTTGACTTTCACCACTAGGAGCTGGGACTTTAGATACATTGTTTGGGTTATTAGAAACAACGGCTTAACTCAAACACATTAGAAAATGTATCATAAATGTTCAATATGTCCTCTATTTGCAGCACGGATCACATCTAGTCTATAGATGAATTCGTCCCAAACTGTGTGGAAGGTGTCTATCAGAACCTTAGTTATCGACTAAATCTGATCCATGCTGCAAATGAGGGGCATATTGAACGTTTATGATACATTTTCGTAAACTTCATTCTTTTGGGAGTATTTTAATGTCCAGTATGTTTGGGTAAATCCCTGATTTCTAATAAATATAGCTATTTAAAATCTGGTCACTCTTTTTGAAATACCCTGTATTTTATTGAGTCTAATATTTTAATTATGAGGTTTTTAATATTTTGGCTTTTTGTTAAAGCATGGTATTGTAATGAAACTTATAACACTGAAGTATAATTGCAATTGTTAGTATTTTGGCTTCTTCTTAAAGTACAGTCTAATAATGTACCTTATAAATACATAAGTATATTTAAGAATAAAATTAAATAATATATACAAACAGTTAAATTAGTAAGAATATAAAACAACACTTAGTTAAAAACACAAAACGCAAATAAAATATAACTCACTCATATTTACCACAAAACAAGAATGAATTTAAAACAGACATCATCAACCACACAAAACCAACAGTCAAAAATCCACAGAGCAAAAGTTCCAACTTTGTAAAGTTTTTTTAGCTAATAACTTTTTAAAACATGTAATATACCATAATGATAAACAAGCATTCACCCATAAACTACAGTATTTTGTTCTACTTTTGCCAGGAAGTTGATAATACAACTGAAAGAAAACATCCTTGTTTTGTCCGCTGATGATGATTTGTAATATACGCCATTAGATAATCATTGTCATTGCGTGTCAGAACATTGCATGAAGACAAAGGTTGTGTACAATCAATGAAATAAGGGAGCTTTTTTCTGATTAGTGTCATTGTTTTTGATAATTGTTTCTAATTCTGTATCAAGTGACAATGAAAGCAAGCAATGTAATGTTCTAAGTAATGAAACACTGTCAATTTCAGTATGTAATAAATAAACTTGATACTAAAAGACTAGACATGGTAATTATAGTATAAGTAATCAATACATTGTAAATTCAGTTAACATAATCTATAGCGATTGTAAAGATTTTGTTCCTGGAAAAAAGGAAAAAATCAAACAAAATACAGTTATTGTCAGAAGAAACAGAAATATTTACCATATACTATAAACCATATAACTCACTCTTAACAAAATGTTTTATCTGATTATGATTTTTTTCCCTGATTATTTTAAAAATCTAAACAGTCTAACATTTGTCTTAGCTGGCATTCATTGCTCTTGTACATATCTGACATAAATAGTTTCTCTAGTAATTTTTTTACTGTGTTTTAATTTAAATGTAGATTTAGTGTTGTTTACTGGTATTTTAGGTTAAATTATTTTATTATTTATTATAAGCTAAGTTATTTTCAACCTAGATTTAGTTTGAAATCAATAATCTTTGTCCCCAATAAAGAGGTACTATTAAATGTAATAAAAAGCATGTTTATTTTAAAAATCTAGGTCAGGCAAGATCTTTTATTGGTATGAAAATAACCCAGGAGCTAAAGGGTTAATTGATGTGTTTTGTAACTACTTTTAAGTCAAAGCACATGATTTTCTCATATTTACCACTATATGTTTAAAGGACGGCTACAACAAAACGAGGATTTAGAACCACAGGCTGGTATCAATCAGTCAGTTGCTATGGCTATCGCAGGTACTTCCATGTTTGGTATCAAAGTCTCTCCTCCAGCCAGGGTCAACAAACTCTTTCAACAGGTTCGTTTTGTAATAGTTCTAATGTTTTTAATGTTTTCTTGCTTTAAAAAAAATTTGTGACCGTTGATATCTGTGTCATGAGAAAATCCAATCAGTTTTCCATGAGAACTTTAACTCAATTTTACTCGTACTCAGTTAATATTATGTGGTTAATTTAATAATTCACTTATTCTTAATCTCTCTGGAGAGCTTTTAGAATACAGTGGAACCTCTTTAATCCGGTACCTTCAGGACCCATTGCTTGCCGAATTAAAGAGTTTTCTGAACTATTTTTAGGTTTTTATTATAAATTAAGAATAATTAATAAATCAACGAAATTTGAGGAACAAAAACAACATTATTAATTGTTTCAAAATAAAACTATAAATGTTTTGAATATATAATAACATACTGTATTGACATAGTATAAAATTAAATGAAGTTATAAGCACTCTACAGATACAGAGAAATAAACGTCAATCAGCAAATAGATTAATTACAATACATTGGAATTATAACATTTTAAAAGTCAGTATAATAAGGCCTGCCAATTGTAATTTAAACATTTATTCATTTTTTTTTGTAGTCCCGTAGATCTGGACTCAGCAATGAAACAACACGTCACCTGCTAATCTGCTTCTTGTGGATTGTCAAAAACATGGACAAGGATGTTTTACGACAGTGGTGGCTTGACTTACCTGTGCAGAGATTACGCCAGTTACTGGAAGTTCTCAACATCTGCATCTCCTGTTTTGAATACAAGGTGAGCATACAACTCAGATTATTGGAAGAGAGGTTCATCGTTAATTAATTCTGTCCCAACATTGAAAATAGTTTTAGAACCTGGACAACATATTTTATATTTAGTCTATACTGCTTATTTATTAATTAAAATTGAAGGTAATGTGTGACAATCCTTCAGTAATTGTGCTCTTTATGACGTTTCACTGAAATGAACTAAAAGTTGTAAACTATTGTTATAGTATAAATTGTAAATTTATTGTAGGGGCGAAGTTAGGACAAAGAGTGCTCTCTTCCACTTAACCATGTTATTTAATAATACTAAATAAAGATTAAAAATTGACAACTCAAGAAAAAAAATAATAATAGTGTTTCTCCAAATCTTTCAAATTTTTGCATAAAGCTGCTTAGGGTTTGGCAGACTGCCTGGGACTTAAGTACTAAAAGGAAACCAAGTAAAAGTGTTAATATATGTCTCAACCATTTCCAGTTTATTTAGTTTTGTTTTTCTATTGACCAAAAGCGCATGCATTTTTGAGGTCATTGTATACATTTATTCTATGTCAAAACCTTTTTTGATGCTAAGAATTTTGTTTGCTTGCAATAAGAAACTAGTTTATCTTAAATAGTTTTCTCTGTAATTTTAGCAATTTCTTGACATTTTAGTATTGAATATTTAGATAAGACAGAATTTTACTAAAAATAAGATGCTCTAAAAAGATCTGGAGTTATACTAAAATTGAGAGTTGGTAAAGAGGTTTGCACAACATGTTGACATTTTTTGTAAAGGCATTGGCTAAAATGTCATTGTACTTTGGTGCTGACTCCTCCGCAAACTATAAACTTTACACTTAACATAAAGGTTCCCAAGTCAATGAGTTCCAGAATCTTATCCCAGGTTTACTGGTGGTTGTGAAATAAAGTGTAGGATCATTATTGATGTTAATTAAAAAAAAATATTGCTGTTACTAGGTTCAATACAATAACTATTCATGTACTATTCAAAATCCTCAATTGGAAAAAGTTGTATGATTTTTTTTCATATGCTATGTGTTTTATAGCCAAACATGTTTTTTAAAACTTAATAATGTTGTTATTATTGCTGCTCTTTTTGTTATTTGCTGAAAATGTTTCATAGATTAGATTGTTTTGATGTTTTTCTTAGATTTTATTGATGATTGAAAAGGTAGTGGTGATAGTGGTTTATTTTTAATATTTCCTAAAAACTGCTGCATTTTAATCATAAATATGTAGAATTTTTATGGTATAATGATTTTTAACAATTAATTGTGATTTTCTTTCATCTGTAGTACTAAATATTTTTCAGGGAAAGAAATCAATAAAACATTCCGTACAACAGTTCCATAACAAAACTTTGGACATTAAGTCCCGATTAGAGGATGTGATTCTAGGTCAAGGCTCTGCTCGTAGTGAAATGATGCTTCGACGAAAAGGTAAGCAAAGTGAATACTAAACTTGCGCTCCTATTATTATTATAATAATATAATAAACTACTGCTTATTGCCTATAGTGTTAGTAAACAGCATTTGTATATGCCGGTATTTGTAGATGGATATAGTATATGTTTTTTAAATGCGGCTTTAGTAATATATTTTTGAACCACTATTAATGGCTCGACAACTGATTCTAATGCTCCCTCCTAAATTGTTATACCATATTTTAGCAATGATTGCACGTGTGTATAATAAAGAACTTTAATCTTCGACTCATTTAAGATTTTATTCAATTGACTTAAGTCCTTTGAAATCCTAACAGTGGTACCCATCTATATTATTGAAGTTATCACTCATGCCTCCAAAAGAAACTTGCCTAAGGTTGGTGAAGTTCACAGCTACAACACACAATTCACATGTGAGCTCCCTCTGCCAGCACATAAAACAACTTTGTTCATCAAGAAACCATCCTTCAGTTGGGTGAGACTTCAACATGTTTCCAGAGAATCTCTAGATTTGTGACTCAAAAACCCTCAAGAAAAGACTGACCAGTTTGCTGATAAATACTACAATGTATAGCTATGAAAAGCTTTTTAACGCTAACAACACTATTTCTTACTGTTCATAAGACATCAGATGTAATCATTACTAGGTAGAGTGAGCGTATCCATTAGCAGTCATAATTTCAAGATATTTGCTGTACATTTAGTTTCAGTATTGTGAGTTTTTGTGTACGGATGATGGAGTAATGTAGTGTGGAGTGCAAAATGGAAAATTTACGTGTATCTGAATCGGACCGATATTTATTGGAAGTATTTTTACATTTATTTACAGCACAGTAAACATAATTAATTATTTTTAAATATTTATCTAATTTGGACTGTAGGTAATGTAAAATTAAAATATGAACATATTTGACAATTTAAATTTATGACTCTACAAAACAAAACTTACCTTCAGTTATACAAGTTATTCATCGTTTTTTATCAAACAGCGATGCTGTACTGTTGGTGCCGCATGCCAGGCTGAGGCAGTCAACTAATTTGTACCTGCTGTGACACACGCGTCAAACTTTATGATTCAAAATGGGTTTATATAGCCTTCCATTAGACATTTTTAAGATATCCTTCAGGTTCTCTCGCCTAGGTTGAAAAAAAAACATACATTCTACATAAAAAGTCTGGATGTTTACATTCTACATAAAAAGACAGAAGAAAACATTCTAAGTTCATGTATCAAATCTCAATTTTGTGCATAGACCCATTAAAAAAAACTGTGTTGGAAACTTTTTCAACACCGTGTGTGTGTGTGTGTGTGTGTGTGTGTGTGTGTGTGTGTGTGTGTGTGTGTGTGTGTGTGTGTGTGTGTGTGTGTGTGTGTGTGTGTGTGTGAACAGTAGCGTGAAAATGTGGCAACACTTGTATAACCTTTCATTAAAAGATCCAAAGGCTGTGGCAGTGTCTCATATCTGAATATAGCTGGTTAATTGGTGTAATTGTGCCTTTAATGTAGGATGTGGATGAGGAGGTCAGAGTAAAACCTCTAATATCTGTTATATTGAATTAATGTGGCGCCAGGTAATCCAGATAGTGAATAATCCCGATATCAAAAGCTAATGTTTAATTCGTTATCTAACACTATGTAATCACTAGAGTAAACAGTGAGCAGTGATAGCAAGCCTGACCTTTGTTTACATTGCCGTTTTGTAGGGGAATGCAGATAACATAGGTGTATTATTAATCACTGAAATTGAAGGCATTTCTGTATTGTATATAATTTTATGATTTACTGACACATTTCTTTTATATACAGTAATCTTTTTAGTTTTGATTTAGGTAAAATAAATAAACTATTTGTTTTGTTACAATCCTATTATTAGAATCGTTTAATGGCCTAAAACCTTTCCTGCATTGTCACCACTTTCTTTTTACGTTTTTTTAGCTATATTGTTTAAAGTTTTGTAATGTAGTTTGGATGTGTTAAAATGTGGTTGAACAGTGACAGTGTAAAACGCACAGTTCAATAAACACTAATAAAAACAGTAACCTAACCTAACATTAAAACAATAAATTTCAAACTGAAACCGGTTAAATATGTTTTACTAGCTAGTTGGTCAACAACAAAAAATTAAAACGCAATAAACATAATAAATTTGTACTACAGCAATGTACTAAAAAGAATAATACACAAAGACGAGTGGATTGTCAAACAAAACAAAAACTACTACACCGCCGTGGCCTGGGCTAACTGAACCTAGTAGCCTAGTTATGTTACATACACGTAGGTTATTTATGGAGCGTATAAGGACAGAGAGAGAGAGGAGCTTCTGGGAAAAATGGCTGCGCAGCGAAGGAAGGGATTTTGCTGAATCATGTGCTATTAATCGGGTCAAAAATATTGTTTGAAACATGTGAGCTAAGTTATTATTTTTCAGCCCAATCCGGATATTGGAAGGTTTGGTTATCAGAGGTCCAGATATGAGAGGGTTTACAGGCATACAGAATTCAAAAGTGTCCAATTCAGAATTCAAAAAAATACAATTCAAGTATGGTTAAATATAATGAACATTTGTGCTCCCATAGGGAATTAATAATTCAATTTTAATTGAATGAATGCTCTTAATTTTTTTTTTTTACCGTACACAACAATTTTATCAAGAAAATATGCTTGTTAAACGATAGGGACTCACTAAGGATTCCCTCTGGCCTGAGTATGTAAAATGTGGTTTGCCAACATCATTCACCATTACAAATGTACCTCCTTGTTCTTATATTGTACTGAACTAGTGTAAAATTTCACATGATTTTACTGTCATTTCTATGAACTTGCAATAAGCTATTTAAGAAACTTGGAAATCTCCTATTAAAATTGTGCTTTTTCTAACTCATAAAAAAATTACTTATAGTTAATTTCGAACAGCTGTGTGTAAAATTTGTCTTTTACTTATTTTGGCTCTGTTCATTTGATTATTAAATGTGATGTTTGTTATCAATCATAAAGAATCAACCTCAATCAACATAAAGAATCAACCCATGTGGTACTACAATTTCTAGAGTATTATGTTTTCATGACCTAGAGAGGAATCCACCTCCACCGGGCTGGACTGGGGACAGATTGCGTTGGAGAAAGGAGCAGATGGCTTACAGACCAGTGTCAGATGTACCAGACAGGCAGAGCCGCTCACAGGCTGAGTCTGATGCCCACATTGAGGGCAACCTGGCTACTGAAGCCAGCCTAGTTATCCTAGACACTCTGGAGCAAATTGTACAGGTATAAAAATGAGTAACTATTTCAAATGACCAATAATTTTATTTCATTCAGTTGCAAAATAAAAGATAATTTACAGGATGCTACTTTAGTAGTTTAAAAAAAATGTTAACATTACAAATATATTGTGTCTATACAACAATTGATCACTATCACCTTGTCAAATGACGGTGTGGTGACTCAGAGGCTAAACGCTTCAGACTGCAAAGGGCATGGTCCAAGATTTGAATCCCCAACTGAGCTAACAGTCGATATTTCACTTGTTGAATAAAGTTCCCTTTCAGACCTTCAGACCCATGTGAACTGATGAGAAAAGTTTTAATTATTAGAAAAATTAAACAATAGCTAGGATGACATTTGGTGTTACTGAGATGTAGACTCACAATGATATCCTGATTTTACTTGAACAAGGTATAATTAAATGAAGAAAACAATTAAAGGAATTTTTGATTAAAGTAGGCCTTTACTCTTTGGATAAGTTTTGGGAGTAGATGAATTCAACCATCACATCTTAACTTAAGTCACAACCTATGATAGGCTCATATTTTAATTTCCCCTACACATAACTCTCGAACAATTCTTCCATCACTTCCAAACTTACAACACTTGATAGGATCCTCTTTTAACCACCCCTACACAGGATTCTCGAATTATTCTTCCATCACTTCCAAACTTACTTACAACTCTGGATAGGCTCATCTTTTAACCTTTCCTACTCATAATTCTTGAATAAGTCTTCCATCATATTCAAACTTACTCACAACTCTTGATAGGCTCTTCTTTTAACCTTCTCTACTCATAATTCTTGAATAAGTCTTCCATCATATCCAAACTTACTTACAACTCTTGATAGGCTCATCTTTTAACCTCCCCTACTCATAATTCTTTAACAATTCTTCCATCACATCCAAAATTCCTCATAACGCTTGATAAGCTCTTCTTTTAACCTCTCCTGCATATAATTCTTGAATAATTCTTTCATCACATCAGTGATATCAGTATTTTATTAAAGTTTGTTATGTATTACTTGTAAAAAATATAACATTTTATAGTAATAAATCTTATTATACATAAAATTGTTAAGGATCTAATGGAGAACATTATGGTACACAATTTAAGTTCTTAATTGACTCAGAAAATTGTATATATTAACCTGTTGACGAGTATGCTAAAGTTATAGTAAATGAGTGAGCACGACATATGCCGTTTGGTCCCATATAAGTAACCACGGCATTTGCCGTTTTTTACCATTACCGTGAACAAACTTTATTTATGGCATTGTATACTATCTAGTGGTGTCTTTTTGTACTATTTCGGTTGTTCAAATAGTGATTTTGTACAAGCCGTTTAGTGGCAGTCTCTTACGTCATTTACCTTAACTTCGTTTTACCGCGCTTTTCTCTTTACCGCGCTTTCCACTCGTAGGTTGTAGGTTACGTGCAGTCACTTCACATTAGTTTGCACTCTTGTATCCTATAACGATTATTTATGTAAATATTGTTTTTAGTGTGTATTAGTGTTGTAAATAATGTTGTATAAGTTTGTGTAAATACTACATACAATGGAGTTTTTTGAAAAAAATGATGACATTAGAGGTGAACTGGGTGGGTACATTAGTGAGGGCGATATCTTAGGTTCTGATGAAGAACTAATGAACAGTGACGACGAAAATGACTTACAGGATGTTTTTGAAGAGAACGACGTACTTTCTGCTTCTGCTGTAAGTACACCTAGCGTCAATGACGATTTGTATTGTATTGTATTGTGATTTGGGGTGAAATTTAAGCAACTGGACCTATCAAGATCTATTTTGCCCCCCATGCTCTGCCCGAGACTGCTCGGTCACAATTCATCAATTCCCAGATCCTCTAGGAATCGGAGGATCTGGATGATCTCTAGATGTGGTATTTCTTCCAGTCTAATCTGGTACCGACCCAGATGCCTGGCTCTCTTTGTCGCTATAGCATCACACTCTTCCAGTAAATGAAGAGGGTCTTCCTCTCCCATTCCACAGAATCTACATGATGCATCTTCTACCAGACCCAGATTCCTAGCATGCCTCCTCAGTAGGCAATGCCCAGTAAGGAAGCCTGTTACCCTCTTCAGTCTGGTTTTGCTTAGGCCTATGCATACTTTGAATCTGTTGAAGTTCCTGCCTCCCAACAGCTTCTTAGCTTGTCTCAGCCCTGCTGTGGCCCTCCAGAGTCTGTCTCTTTTGGCCACCATTGTCCTTTTAATTTCTTCCTTGAAGAAGGCATCTCCAAGGCCACAAAAAGGCTCTGGTCCCACAAGCGGGGTCGATGCCCCCTTCCTTGCAAGCTCATCTGCCTTCTCATTCCCTTCAACACCAATGTGTCCCGGCACCCATTGAAGTGTCACCTTGTTGCTTCTCCCTAGCAAGTTAAGTCTCTGCCGGCACTCCCAAACCATCCCCGACCTGATAATAGGAGAACTCAGTGCTTGGATGGCTGCCTGACTGTCCGACATTATAGCAATCATCTTGCCCCTATATTCCCTTTCCAGATTGATTCTAATGCATGTATCAATGGCGTGAATTTCCGCCTGAAATACACTAGGGAACTCCCCCATCGCCTCCGAGAGTTTGGTACCTGGCCCAAACACACCGGAACCGGTCCCCTCCTCAGTCTTAGAACCATCTGTAAACCACATAATGTGGCTGCTGGACATTGTGCGGATGCTTTCTCCACTCCAGTCCCTTTTTGTGCTCAGTTCCCTTTGAAACGATCGTTCAAAATCAAACTTCCTGACTATAGAGTCCCTCGGAAAATCCCAGAAATCCCGAGGAGTTCCGAAGTTCATATTTTGCCTGGTAATGATCCTGTTTATTCTCACCTCAGACACCCTCGCCACCTCCTCAACGTGAAGATGCAAGGGCGCGAGGTGGAGAATCATTTCCATAGCTGCTGTGGGACAAGACCTCATCCCTCCCGTAATGCAAATGCATGCGAGCCTCTGTACACTGCCGAGTGCTTTTTTAACGGTGTCCAAACCCGTTCTCCCCGACCATACAATAGCACCATAAGTGATGGAGGGTCTCACTATCATCGTGTACATCCAGTGCAGTATCCTTGGTTGACAGCCCCAAGAATTTCCCGCAATCCTTCTGCACACCATCAGTGCTTGCTTTGCTTTACTCATGGTCTCCTCTATATGTCTCCTCCACAGAAGTTTTTTATCTAGTGTGATTCCTAAATATTTCACTTCTGCCTTCCACTCAATCTCTACTCCATCAAATCTGATCGCTCTCAGACGTGGTAGATTCCTTTTCCTGGTGAATGGTACCAGATTAGTCTTGGCAGGATTAACCCTAAGCCCTACTCCCTGGCACCATCTCTGCACAGCCTCTAGACCTCTCTGGATCAAATCACAGAGAATTTCTTCAAATTTTCCTCGGGCCATTATGACGATGTCGTCTGCATAGCCGAAGCATATGAGACCATTCCCAGTGATTATCCTGAGAAGCTCGTCTATGACCAGGCTCCACAACAAGGGAGACAGTACTCCGCCCTGTGGACATCCTCTTGTTGTATTCACCTGAATTATGCTCTTCCCGACCACAGTCTCAGCCCTTCTTGAGGCCAGGAGGTTCATCAACCATCTAGAAGTTGCCCTTCCAACTCCCCTATGCTCCAGGGCTCTCCTTATTGCTTCATGTGAGGTGTTATCAAAAGCCCCTTCAATATCTATGAAGGCACATGCTGCAATTTCTCTCTCTCCTAAAGATTTCTGAATTAGATCTGTCAGCTCAACCAGAGCGGTCTCCGTGGACCTGCCCGCTCTGTACGCATGCTGACGGGGATGCAAAGGCACCCTCTCCAGAACCTTCATCCTTAAGTGATTGTCCACCATCTTCTCCACCGTTTTCAAAGTAAACGAGAGGAGACTAATCGGCCTAAAAGATTTAGGCAAAGTCGCATCCCTTCTCCCACTTTTTGGGATGAATGAGACTCTTGCTCTCTGCCATGTTCTTGGTATCCAGCCCAAGGCAATGCTGCATCTAGCAATCTCTAACAGGTGAGGCATCAATCTCTCCTTGCCTTTCTGGAGCAAAACTGGGAAAACCCCGTCAACTCCCGGTGCCCTATACGGTTGGAACGAGTCAATTGCCCAGCTCAGCCGTTGAGGAGTAACTATCTCCCTTGCCTCCTCCCAATCTTCCCTATTAGCACTTGCGCAGATCGGAGTACAATCCTCCAATTCAACTTGCCTGCTCCCTGGGAAGTGTGTTTCCAGAAGTAGAAGAGCCCTCTGCTCCTCACCTTCTGTGTAACTTCCATCTTGCTTCCTAAGAGCCATAGGCCCCTGGAATTTGCTTCTAGCCATAGCTTTATGGAGCCGTGACGCAGCAGGGATCGTCTCTATGTTTTCACAGAATTCCCTGAAGCTCCGTCTTTTTGCTCTCCTGATCTCTTGACTGTAGGTACTTCGTGCATCGGAGTATCTCTGCCAGTCCGCCTGGCTGTGCTTGGCCTTGCTGTAAAGCCTACGCACCAATGCCCGCAAACCTGACAGATGAGAACTCCACCACACAACCTCCCTATTGCTTCTTTGCTCTTTGACAGGGCAGCTGGATTCATAAGCCTCCATAATTGCCTCCGTCAAATCTTCAACTTTGTTTTCTAACCCATAATGACTTGAGAGACCCCTAGTCATTCTGGCAAGGTTACTTTCCAGATTGGTCTCATAAATCTCCCAATCTGTGTCTCTAGGATTCCTCCTGAAGGAGGGTGTAATGTTAACCCCTTTCACTTCAAAGGTAATGATCTGGTGATCTGACAGGGAAGGTTCGTTGGATACTCTCCAATTAACTATCCTATCAGCCATACTTTGGCTCCCAATCGTGAGATCCAAAACCTCTTGCCTAACCCTTGTAACAAACGTGGGTACATTCCCCATGTTAAAAATACTCAGGTTAGATTCTAAAATAAATTCTAGCAGTTGCTCACCTCTCACATTGTCTCCAGTGCTTCCCCAGACGACGTTGTGGGCGTTGGCGTCGCATCCCAGGAGTAAGGGAGTACCACGCCTCCTGCAGTACTCCACCAGCCGTCTCACCTCGGAAGGAGGAATTTCTCCCTCACCGGGAAAGTAGCCCGATGCTACCACCACTTCTCGGTCTGCCCCACCAGTGTTAAGATATGTCCTGATGGGGACCAGATCCCGTGACAAAAATTCTGAAATGCACACGAAACGAATGTCATTTCTGATAACAATACAGGCCCTGGGAGTTCCCCCCCTGGTGTCATATATTACCTTGTTGCTCTTGCTGGATAGGCCCATGACTTGTCCCCTGTAGACCCAGGGTTCCTGGACAAGCGCAATCCCCAGACTCGCCCTGGCAAACACCCCGGTCAAAGCAGCCGAAGCTCCTCGAGCGTGATGAGCATTCACCTGGGCGAACCTGACCCGCGCTTCTCCCCTGTTGGAGGATGTCATTATTGCTGTTGGGTTTGGGGCAGGACAATCTCCCCCGCACCTTCCAACAACATCTCCTCTTCTTCTTCCCTTATTTTCTGGTGAAGGCTGAGGCTGGAAATGTCCGGCGCATCCGTCTCACCAATTTCTGAGGGAGTATCCTGCTCCATCTCAACTGGCGCTGGAGCTGGAGCTGTTTGACTGGCAGGAGTCGAAGCCTCCTCTGGAGCTGTTAGACTGGCAGGAGTCAAAGCCTCCTCTCCATCATTGCCCCCTTCTGTCTTTCTCTTCAATCCATGTACCGGGAGTTTCCCGAATCGGAAGAAAATCAGACTTCCTGCTTCCAGGATCTTTTCTCGCGACGCCTCGTCTATCGAGATAGTCGCCAGCTTCCCTGTGGCTTCATCCTTGCTGTTAAGAACTTTCCACAGTTGGGTATCCAGCCCCTTATTCTGTGTTTTGACCAAGTTCAACAGCTGCTCTTCGGTCAATTTGTTGCTTCTGGGAAAGAAGATGGTGACAACATGTGACTTAGGGATATCATCTCCCATGCACGCTTTCAGCTCTATCCCATTCCACTTGGTTAGCTGTGGCCCCTTTCCAACTAACCATTCTGCTGACTCCTTGTCAACGCAGTCAACAATCAGCATACCTGGTCTGAAATGTATGCCGGAAAACTGCAGGGAGCAATTAGCGCCCAGCAACATCTCTTCCACGATTGCTTCCTCCAGGGTTGTGAGGTCATCTGCACTCAAACTGGCCCCCGGTGCTCTTGGCAGAATTGCCACCCTGATCATGGATGTTGCTTCAGCGTAACTAGTGCTTGTCCTAGTACCCGCTGTGCTAGTGGCTGCTTGAGGAGTTTTTCTCTTCTTCAGCTCAGGTCCTTTCTGAGGAGTGAGCTGATTTGCCCCTCTCTTCTTCGTAGCACTGTCCCGAGGAGTGTTCTCCTGGGGGATCTTCCGCTCCACTGCTCTTTTCTTTGCCTCTTCTGGGGGAATTCCCTCTTCCAGATATCGCAAGTACCAGCGCACACCAGCCCCACTGAGGCCTCTTCTCAGTGGGTCATCCCATCCGCCTGGCTGCCCATTTGGTGGAAGTGTGATCTGCTTCCTTACTCTCTTTCTGGCCTTTCTGTCGGCCTTCTCCACCCCTTTGGGTGGATCCTCTCTTCGAGGAGGGTGAGTGACGGAGGGTTTCTCCGCTCTGCTCCCCCTACCTCGACCTCGGTTTCTCTCTCCTTCTCGCTGTCGAAATTCTCCCGACCTGCGATGTTCTCTATATGGTTGATTGTCTAGGAGGTGTTGCTCCGCACGTTCAGCCATCTCAGTTGCGGTGTTTTCCCGCCTGAAACGAAAGTTTGAATTCTTACTCATAGAATTCCCACGAGTATAGAGGAAATAAACAGTCGAGCCCGCCAGAGCCTCATAGCGGGTAAGGCTATATACTCTGGGAGGTCGCCCAGTATCCCAGGGCTCCGTTTGATGTACCATTAGGCCGGTACCATTCACCCCATCAGCACGGGTCGCTTGACACTTTAGGGTTAGCCTGAAGTGAAAGTGAAACAAAGAATAGAAAAGTTCAGTGAATAGAGCTCTGAGAACAGTTGTCTCGATAGGAAGAGAGTAGAGGAAATGAAATGAAATTCTTTCTAGAGAGAGAAAAAGAAGCCTGCCAGTTCTGCTTAGCCTGACCAGATGAATTGATTGAAAGAAGAGAAGAGTTTGGTCAGGGAGTGTCCAGGGGCACGCGCACGAAAGCTCCAGATTGAGAAGAGGAAGGCCTGGATGATGTGCTACTTGGACGTACTGGCTCGGCACATGTGCAGCTGCATGATGGCACCTGCACTTTGCCCCCGTCAATGACGATAGTATTAGCTCTGACACACTTCCCAATGACCCATTTTAAAATGTCAATAATCCGCAATGTCCTATTTGTAAATGGGAACATAATGGTGACTATCATCCTCGCAATTTACCATTTGACTCTTCAAAATCAGGTATTGTTATTTTAGATGAGATCATGGGAAATGAGTGGAAGGAAGTGGATGCTTTTTATGAGTTTATAGATTATGATTTTGTACAACACATTGCTACAGAAACAAATAAATATTACAAACAATGTTCTATTGATGTCTGGTCCCAATATTCAAAACTTAATAATTGGGTTGACACTAATGCTGATGAGATGTTTTGTTTTCTCGCAACCTCCCTCCTTATGCCTCATTTGAAAAAAAAAATTCTCTAAAACAGTACTGGACTACTGTGTGTATGGGCGGATACTTTTAGAAACGCCTATATTTTCTAAGATATTTTCCCAAGACAAATATCTAAACCTAAGACGAATGCTTCATTTTGATGACAACACGCTTATTACAGGCAATGATAGGCTATACAAGATTCGTACTGTTATTGAAACATTGAGAAAGAAATTTTCTTCTGCTTTGATTCCTTTCCAAATTTTAGTAATAGATGAAAGTCTGATGTTGTGGAAGGGTCGTTTATCTTTCAAACAGTACCTTCCAAACAAAAGGAAACGATTTGGAATAAAGTCATTTGTACTGTGTGACTGTCAAACTGGAATGGTACTTGATTTATAGTATACACAGGGAAAGGCACAAATGTTGATATTGATCAAAGTAGTGAGACTGGCCTTTCATCAAAGGTAATTAGGACACTAATGCAGCCACACCTTGATAATTATCACACACTATATATGTATAATTGGTACTCCAGTCCGGAATTATTTTCTTGGCTCTATGATAGAGATACAGGAGCATGTGGAACTGTAAATGCCATAAGAAAAAATCTCCCTTGTCTCCCCAAAAAAATGAAAAAAGGCGATGTCGTAGCCAGACACAATGATAAAATGCTTGTGGTAAGGTGGTGTGATAAGAGGCCTGTCACAATGTTGTCTACTGTTGACAATAGTGAAATGAATGACTGCAGGAACACTAAATCATATGAAAATAAGATAAAACCTAAGTGTGTAACAAATTACAATTCACAAATGGGAGGGGTTGATAAATCAGATTTGATGGTGTCCTTCAATGATTCAACTAGAAAAACAATAAAATGGTACACAAAATTATTTTTTCATTTACTAGACATTTATGTGTTGAACGCTTTTTTTATGTTTTATATACAAGGAATATCAAAAGAAAAAAACCCTAATCTAAAAGTCCATAATGGAATTCAGACTCAACCTAATTCGACAACTCTTGGAGAATCACTTTAGATAGAAAAATAATGGGAGGAATGTCGCCCTACCAATTGGCGGCGGAACTAAAGACCCGTTATGCCTGCAAGGCCGCCATTTTATGAGGCCTCTCCCCCCAAGCGAATCGAAGAGGCGGAAACTTCTGCGGCAATGCTACGTGTGCAAACACACTTCACGATTGGAACAAAAAAGAAAAGAGACAAGTTATGAGTGTTCAACTTGTGAAGTTGCCCTTTGCATCCACCCCTGCTTTGAACAGTATCATACTTTAAAAAGTTTTAAAATGTAATTAAAAATTTTTGACAGTCTGTAACATGTTTTTTTTTACTATTTCTAATGTAATAAATAAGTATAAAATTATTTGAACAATTTTTTTTTCGTACTCCCTAAGGGTCAATTACCGGCCAAACGTATACTCCTAAACAGTTGGCATTAGGGCACGGCAAACGCCGTGCGCACTCGTCAACAGGTAATTGTAAACGGAAAGAATATCTTTTTCCATTGTATGTAAAATAAGAAATTATAAGCTTTTAACATATTATTAACATTCAACATACTTTTTACATTAGCATAAACAAACAAATAACACTAATCACTATATAGTTGCATAATGTGGAAACTGGCAGCAATTACAGCTGTCATAAATAAATTGTAATTTCAATCCATTCCTCAAATCAATATTGCATATTTCTGAGCATTGGAATAACTGTGAAGCCTGACATTGATAATGAAAAAAATATTTATGACCGAATTTTACCACAGAGTACGAAATTAAATATGTTTAAGAACAACAAGTTTGAATGTCCCAATTGTAACACTAATCAATTTTGTAACTAATCAAAATCAGTTTTGAATTAAATGAACAGGCAGGGGTGAAATTAAATGAAAAAATGATATGAAAATTGCATTCATTTCATAAGGTGATCTTAGGACTGGGCAGTCCTCCCTACTACTTAACCTTATTAAATATTAACAAAATTAATTAATTCTCTAATATCAAAACATTAACTAATAACATAAAACCGTTTATGATTAAGAATATTCAAACCATAAATCAAAAGACCTAACATGGATAGAAAACTAAAAATGATTATAACAAATGATTACTAACCAAATAAATTTTAATGCAACAGAAATAGCATTTTTAAATACACTATCACCCGTCATTCATACATCCACCCACAAACCATAACCACCTCGCCCCACCTGGACCTGAAAAAATAGGTTCCCTATCTCTGTCCCAAAGCAAGGGTCCTCACACCGAATTTTTATATTATCAGGAAGCATATTCCATAATCTATCAGACCCGTTGCACCAAACTGTAAAACATTTTACAGTGCAGTGCGTTGAATTGAGACTGATAGTGAAAGTTTGTCTTATTTCATTTAAAAAATTACTAATTAATCTTAGAAATGATTGAGTGAATTGAAAAGAAATCTTAAAGATATTTATACTTCAAATACTTTAATATTTACTCATATTTTGTTCCATATAGAGAGGTGTTAGACATGTTTGCAATAGAGAGTCGGAGCCTTAGGAGGCAGGTCTTGTCGGAGATATATCTATGGGGTCTGGTGCAGGGTCAGGTGGATAACGCTTAAGCATGGGTATCCTATACTATCGTGTGCCGAACTACAACAATAGTAACAAGTCTGTTCAATAGCCCCTCTCTCGCACAGTGACTTCTTTTCTCTATTGCGGATGATGAGGAGTTACAATTCGGTGCTTACAAATGGATACGACATTGATGCTCATTTTGATAGTTGGAACGTTTTTAAAATAAAATGCTTTTCCTTGTTGTCATGTAATTATAAATAGTCCGAACCTTTGTACTAAGTATGATTTTTCTCTTACTATATTTATTTATCTATCTTGAAAGCTGTTAGTTATTTAACCAACATAGGCTAAGTTATTATTTATAGTTAGTTATATATTTATTGTTATTAGTGTTTGTATCATATTTATTTATCGTTATTATTATTAAGATTATGTATTTGTTACAAATTTGTGCTGAAGTAGTATTGAAGACTGATGGACTTACTGTATATTGAACTCGAACCACTATTGAATTGTTATTATATGTGAACTGCTATAATGTAATTTGGTTCTAACCTTTTTTATAACATAAAAATAAAATAAGTGTGGAACTTCAACACATATGCCTAATGTTCATGTTTAAACATAGATTCAGTGAATATTTACAATATTGTAATATTCAAATGGTTGTTTCTATTGCTAATTTCAGAAATGAACTTGAAATGATCAGACAGGGAGCTTAGCGTGCTATTATTTAAACCTTTATGAAGAGGATTAAGTATGTGATATTCTCGAGGCTATTTCAGCTTCAAAATAGATACTTAGCACTCAAAAAGATTATGTATTCTCCTCTCAGCGAAAGTTAAAAATAAATTAAATGCAGTAATTTTATGCTATTTGAAGTATATTCGAGACCTTAACAGTCATATCATTGATAATGATGTCACACTGATTGTCATTTGATGTCAATTTATAAAGTGCGGCAGAATAACAGTCTTAACCAACATCACTTTTACATTGAATGGAAAACAGGAAACATGCCGCTTCAGACCGTGGATACCAGCAACAGGATCTTGGTCAGTCCGACTTAATATTCAGTTCGTTGTAAAACCAATATTCTTAACTTTGTCAAAATAGTTCAATGTCAAGCTGTTTACTTTTATTTTCGGAAAAGTGTTCCTGTCAACAAGTTTACAGTCTAGTATGTCCAACTAAAATTGTTTAATCTTAATATTGTTAAGTTTGAGTCCATGTTGTTTAGCCGAAGAAGTGATTGCTGCTACATCATGGTTCATTTGTGAATCAGTTGTACAATACTGATTCAGTGATAGTGAAATGTGGGTATACTTGCTGGTCTCCATCGTATAGAGTGTTGTATAACAGAATATCATTATTATATAGTGAAAAAAAGAAGAGGGCACAAGGCAGACCCCTGGGGATTCCATGTTACCCAGGCCTCCAATCCAACTTACCCTCCTTAGTCATCACACACTACCGATGGCAGGGTGATAGGACTGAACCTAAGAAACACAATTATCATAAAAACTCTATAGTTTTTAAACTTTATTAAAAGAAGAGGATGATAAACACAAAGGTGATCACGTCGCTTAGAAGACTAATGGGGAATGTTGGTGGCCCAAGGTCAAGCAAAAGAAAACTCCTCATGTTCACTGTAAAAACCATTCTTCTGTATGGCGCGGAAGTCTGGGCAGGCGCAATGAAGATAAGAAGGTGTAGTAAGCGCATACTGGAAGTGCAGCAAAGAGCAGCGTTAAGGGGCATACTGTATTGTTGACGGTTCAGCAGTGATGGTTGTGGCAGGAATCATTTCCTTCGATTTGCTCGCCGTTGAGAGGCAGGCTATCTTTCGCCAGGCTCTCGAGTGAAAAGAAGCAGTGGTAAAAAGCCAGGGTGAAGACTCTGTGAGCTTGGCAAAGCAGGTGGGATGAGGGCACAGATGGGCGGTGTACTCATTGCCTCATTGACGGTCTCGAAGTCTGGATAGGCCTGAGCCATGGAGAGGTTGATTTCTACTTGTGCCAGCTACTTACGGGCCACAGATACTTCAGGAAGTGTCTGCACCAGATGGAGAAGGTTAAGTCACCTCAGAGCAAATACTGCCTGGAGGACGAGGATGATGTTCATCGTTCCTTCTTTGTGTAAGGACGCTTCGATGGGGGAGAGAAAAGCACTTGTCTCCACAGTAGGTCCTGCTACGGCAGACACCATAGTGGAGGCAATGCTGCAAAGTGAAGAAGCATAGAGAGCTGTTGCATCCTATACCAACATAATACTACATGCTAAAAGTGAGGAAGGATGCTTGACTGATCTCTAGGTGTCTGATATGAAGTAGAAAAGTGACCTCGTAAGAGTGTAAAACGTGCGCTCAGGCATGAAGTTATCCGAAAGGGTTCAGTTTGGATCACTGCTGCCTGTAGGGGTTTTAGTGGGTATTCCCCTAGTTCCTACACTTGTGTAAAGGCATTTCCCCTATGTAAAAAAAAATTTAGAACCTATTGTAAAGTTATACTTTAAGCTTTATCCTGTTTTTACACATATCATATTGTATTTTACAATCATTTGCTAATCATAATCTTTATGATTGCTGTGCTTAGGTTGCTTCACAGTCAGATCACTTGCAGTGTCTTCTCGGAAATACTCTAAAAGTACTTCTACATGCTCTTTCTCGTAACCAGAGCACATTTGTTTTGCACAACATGTTTGCCACTCAACGGTCATTAGTATTCAAGGTAAGTCTTTGAAAGTTTTTAGACTTGATAGTCTATGTTGATTTTAATATCTAGTCTCATTAGAGGTATATAGAGAAATAGATTTTTCTCTTATTCGCAGCTCTTAAATATTGTGTTCTCTACTCTATTATAGGGAATGTATAAAGTTTTTCAATTTATTCAAGAAAGTTTTTGTAATATACCGTAGCTTCCTGTCAAACCTGTATTTGAGTTTTTGCAGCACTGCCATACCATAGCAACAAAACAAATATCGTCCATATTTTGCACAAATATACAATACCATTGCATTCCCCTATGGATTGTGCAGGTTTTCCTTTTACCACAATTCAATAATAATGAAGAAAAAATATATTTGATATCACTAAATCAAATTATTATTATCTATTAACTTTAAATACTGTACATCAGAAAAACAATAATTTTAAAATTAATTCACAGTACAAGTGAATGTCTCACAACACAAATATATTACAATAAAAACACAAAATGCACAAATATACTACAGTACAAGCATAAAATACACTAATATAGCACAATACAAACACAAAATGCACAAATATTATTGTGATAAATTTCGGCGAACCACGTTCACCTTTCTCAGACCGCCGGGATTCACAAAAGAATCAAGATTTTTGCATTTTTTACTTGTAAATATTTGTGCACTTAGTGATTGTATTGTGCTATATTTTCCATTTTCTACTTGTACTGTATTATATTTGTGCATTTTGCGCTTATATTATAATATATTTTTGTTGTTTGACATTCACTTGTACTGTATATGTACCAACATGTATTATGCTAGTTAAAAACTATTTAATTAATTTACAACATAAATATTAAGTACTCATTTTGTATATTTATATCTAAACATTTAATTAACATCTCTTGTATGTACTTGACTGTCATTGTATTCTACACAACTGATATTGACTGTTTGTCCTCACCACACATTCTTCCGGTTCAAACGGTCACTGGTGTAACTCTCGTGGCTGGGTCTG
The DNA here is from genome assembly GCA_035578905.1 of Stictocephala bisonia. Taxonomy (NCBI): domain Eukaryota; kingdom Metazoa; phylum Arthropoda; class Insecta; order Hemiptera; family Membracidae; genus Stictocephala; species Stictocephala bisonia. Next base: position 23,588 of record JAQJVL010002443.1, read on the forward strand.
GCTTTGAGGGTCTCCTTTCATTTACCCCTTTCTTTTGTTTAAAAATATAGCCTCAGTGCACCTTGCAGGCGATCGTGATATTCTATGCCAATGTTAGCCTTAACTCGACATGGTTTACAAAAGTTGATAAAATTAACTAGTTGATAAAATTTGAATGATTAAATTAGAATCCAAAAAGCTGATTTCAAGATTTCAAAATACTATAGGACCAATAATATATGCATACAGAGTTTAATTAAAATAGAACATGAGAAAAGGCATCGTTATGGACCCTTTGGTAAATTCATCTTTGAAAGCACAAATAGAGTTTCATACTTTACAGTCTTTGGTGTTCAAGAACAAGTAAGGAATTTTATTTTTTATTTTTATACAAAGTCTTAAACATAAGTTCAACACAAAGTGGAATTAAACATAAGTTCAACACAAAGTAGTATATACTGTCGCGTTTCTTCCAGAACCAGAAATGACCAAAATTTTAGAAAATTTGAATTCTGACCATAAAACCTATATCATATTTAAAATTGATAACTAATATTCATTTCAAAAATGTCTTTAATAAAGATTGTAATATGTGTCAAATTCCGGAAACACCAAGAATACATAAATACATAAGATACATAAATAAATTGCTCACATGATTTTGACTGTAGGAATAAAACATTTCAGGAGTATATTCTAAGTGATCAATACAATTTGTAATAAATAATCAATATAAAATTAATCAGAATAAATATATGGGGCTTGTTAAAAGTTTTTTTTAAATGTAAAAATTACTGTATAACCATTGTTTGGATCTAATTTATACAATAATTTGATAAGTTGGGGTATGCGATGCATTCTTTTTTGATTCAATGCATCAGTGTGATTCAAAGGATTTTGATTGATTGCAGCTGGATTCGGTGCAAACAAACAGAATTCATAGTTTCTATTTAAGTGTTATAAGTGGTGGATCAACAATAATACATTTTGTAACAGGTACAGTACAATGCTAGTACAAATAAAACTAATTTAAAACACGAATTTTTTGACCATGCAAATGTTATCTAATTAATATTATTACATGTACAAAACAGGAATATAAGAATAAATTTTATATAAAAGTGAGAATGATAATTTAAAATAATATAAGGAATGTATGATGTAGGATTCAACAAAATACAGTAAAGCACAATAAATCACAATTATTTTAAAGTAGAGGTGCAGAGCTTAGTACGTTTATATAACACTAAGCATAAATAAACGAAAGAAAACTGTAGGACAAGCTGGAGAAAAGGGAGTTGATAGCGCTGCATTAATTTAATTTAATTTAAATACTGAACCAGTAATTTTACAAAGTTTGGTAGAGTAACTGTTGAAAATTATCCAAACATAATATGTTCCAGTTAAAGCAACATATTTCAGAGCCAAAAAGAAGAATATCTATAATAATTAAAACAACTTAAAAATAGTTATTACCTATCATTGCTGGAAATTATAACAACCATAATTGTTTATTTTATTAACTGAAGATGATGTTGACTGTAATAAATATTAATTTAGAGTTACAGTACATATATGCAGGGATAAGTAAAATTTACACTATACCATGATAATTTTTAGAAGAAGCATAGTTTTGATTAAAGTATAAAAATCCATTATTGTTCAACCAATATATTTCATTAATAAAACCGCATCAACATATCCAATTAAGTGTAATTTATTGAATACATTAAGGATTTTCATATTAATTTGAATTTAAAATATTTTCCAACAAAAAGCTTGAAAATTGTTATTGTAATAGTTGTTATTGTAAATGTTAAAATTAAAAATTAATGTTTAGTTCAACATTTTTAATGAAAATTATTTTCATTAATGTATTTCAGAACACAGTGTAAAATAGAAATGAGAATCAAATCGTTATGTCTATTGTTAAAAATGCAATACTTATGAATTTATTAATGGAAACAAGATAAGGTTGTTTTTGTATGTTTAAAAAACAAGATGGACCGAGCCTCCAAGTTTGAAAAAATTGGAAAAATCAAACAAAAAACATATTTGAAACATAACAGAATCGTTAAAAAACACAGAGAATTTTTCAAACAATTACAACCTCCTCTCCCAACCATTTTGCACAGTCCACCTAGGCATCAATAATAAGATCTTGGGCTTTATTTTTAGACAGGGAGCAAATTTTAAAAATTTAAAAACTTTGGTAACATTGTATAAGTCCTTGGTTAGGTCGAGATTGGAGAGTTCAGTACTTATATGGAACCCAATCCATATAACTTATGAAGAAAGTTTGGAGAAAATACAAAAAAGATTTTTACGATATTTATTTTTTAAGAAATTTAATATTTATACCTTTTTAGTTCCATATGATGAGTTATTGCATCTGTTTGGGTTTGAGAGTCTCAGACTGAGGAGAAGGGTACTAGAACTCATGTTCTTGTATAAATTGGTTTGGGGAAAAATAGACGACGCAGGAAGTCTGGGTGCTGTTTGTTTCAGAGTACAAAATTTTAACAGTAGAAATAAATTAATTTTTAATATACCTTATTGCCGAACAGTCATGCTTTCCTCCTCGCCGCTGTTGCGGATGATGAGATCATATAACTCAATAATGGGCAATAATATCGATATTTTCAATGATACTATCACAAGTTATAGGAAAAACTGCATGAGTTATTTATTGTGATTCTGGAATAATTGAATTATTTATTGTATTTGATTTTGATCTATCTTTTATTTATATTATTAATTTTATTGCGATTTTGTTATATTTAAATTATTGTTGTATTTGCTTTATATCTATTCGTTGTTTATATTATTAATGTTATTGTTATTCTGGTATAATTGAATTATTTTTTGTATTGGCTTTTTATCTATTCAATTTGTCTATATTGTTATTTTAGATGCATATATATATTTTTGCTTGAGGCATGAATTTCTTAACAAGTAGCTTAGTTTAATTTCCTGAATTAATTTATTTGATTGTTGTGTTTGCTGTTACTTTATTTAATTCATAGTGTTAATTTGATTTATAGTTTATTGTTTTTGTATTTTTCATGAAGACCCACAATGGACACTTTATTTAGTAGTACTGCTTTCATTGTAATTGGGTTCAACCTGTAATGAAGCAAGTAAATAAAATAAAATAAAAAAAAAATAAAATCACATTGAGGGGGCTACCTTCCGCCACTCATCATGGATCGGCTTGCCCCAAGGATTCAGTTCGTCTTTGACGTTCGTGATGAGTTGGTCTCATGAGTGTATTGGTGCGAGGACCCCTTCAGTGGAATTGGAAGCTGGTTAGATAAGTTGAATATTTTGTCTATTTAATAACTTGCTCTCTGTTTTGTTGAACAGTTTCATATTTTGCATTTCATATTGTGCTCTATATTAAGCATATAGTGTTAAGTCTCTTTTCTTGAATTAGAATGGGTTAAGGAGGGAAAAAAGTAGTTTTAGATGTAGACTAAGTTAGTAAGTACACCTGAAGATGACAGGAGTTTGTTATATTTGTCGAAACGTTATGTTTGTTTTCCAAACACTGGAAGCATTGGGAATTTCTGAATATTATTACTATCTATCATAAAGATTCTTATTATTTTTTCGATAAAATACGGATCCCAAAATAATTCCTGCTTAACTGAAATAAATGGACTGTCTGTATGGAAAGTTCTTGATGGACTTTATCAGTACGAGTTATATCCTCTGTTTGAATTCTGTATTCGTAATAGCAATCTAATCAGGTTTGTAAGTTAGATAGTGCTTGTCCCTGTCTATTGGGAATGACCATATGGAATTAAAACAAACTTGAGCAATAATTATTTTACAACTACTTCATTGTAAAATATGTTCTCTAAAACATTAAAGTACTAAAATATGTACCAATAAACATTATTGATTAAAAAGGCATTTTTTTTCTTACTAATTCTTCATTTTGGCATATCAGAATAGTTCTGAGACATTGATATTGATGATTGTTTGTTGACACCCCCTATTGATTAGTTTGGCTTATGAAGAGAGCTCCTCCAAAATCAGCTGATGGCAGATGAAGAAACAAGGATAAATCAACCAGTTTAGGATTATTAGGGAAGTTATTTAGGAAGGCATTTTTGATTTGACTTGATACATTTTTGTAACAGATTATAAGATGTCACATTATACTTTTAAATGAAGTAGATACTAATTCCATACCTGAGTTTGGAGTACTATAGACAGTTAAGCCATAGACCTCATTTGGTAGATAGGACCCCATCTACTTACTCTACACAGCAATTTGTGCCACCAACGTGACCTTCAAACAGAACTCACCAAGTGTCATGTGGTTGATGGATGGAAGAATTGCCAAATCTATGAGTATATCACAGTGCAAGGGTTTGTCAAGTATACATCTCATTATATTTTCGGATTATAAATGGTTTGATCAATCTTAGTTCAATAAAAATTGCTAAATCAATTGTTTTACTCGTTTAACAGTTTCCAAATCTGCTGTTTGATGAAGAAACGGAACAGTGTGCTGATCTTTGCCTCCAGTTGTTGAAACACTGTAGTTCATTGCTGAGTAGTATCAGATCCCATGCATCTGCCTCCCTCTACCTACTCATGCGACAGAATTTTGAAATAGGCAATGTAAGTGAAGATTTTTTACTTAAAATGTTTAAATTAACAATTAAATATGACCCATTCTTACTTATATTTTTCAGTAGTTTGTCAAATTACTCTTGACCCTAATAAAAATGTTTTCTTTCCTTTTGAGAAAATCTTGGAAATTTGTTTTAAGAAAATTAAAATATTTAATTCACAGTGGTCTTAGAGAACTGAACTTTGGTGTATGAACCTACCCATATATATTATATATATATATATATATATATATATATATATATATATATATATATATATATATTATATATATATATGTGAGGCGGAAAGTGAAAAAGAACCTCTTGTTGGCAAAGTAAAATGTTAAGTATTCATGAAACTACAGATTTTGGTCAAAATTATCGATATTCGGTTTTTTATCGATTATCAAACTCTGGTTTATATAGAACAGGCTTGTATCGGTTACAAAGTCGAGTCAAAGCATTAAAAAATTGAATAAAAATTTATTTAAATGTCAGTATTTGGCCTGGGAAAGGGGACCTCTAGTCCTTATGGCAAAATAACATAGGCCCGACAAGAGGTCCCTTTTCAACACCTAAAAATTAATTAATTCAACACACTAGAAAATAAACATTACTTTAAAAACTAGCCTCCCCAGAATTCTAGCGTCGGTATAGAGAACCGTGGCAAACGTTGCCTAAATGCTGGACAGTTTCTTGTGTGTTTAAAACCATCACTCTACCTTTTCTAAAGCAGTATTGGCATTTGAAACCGCTGATTCACTACCAATCAGCTGTGACTTCATCACTTTTATAGTTGTACTATAGTAGATCGACTTGCAGTTTATTTCAGCAGTGTTTACAATGAATGGTAGTGAAAATAAAGTGCTGAAGTTATTGGATGAAGTAATAAAAATGTCTTTAAATGTAACTAATGTCCTGTCTGAGAAAAGGGACTTCTTGTCGCTATGGGAAATAACATGGGGCTGACAAGAGGTCCCTTTCAAAATCCTAGTTTTCTGTTACATTACTTTAAAAAACGAGATTTTAATGAATACTGCTGGTGTTTTAAACAACTACGACTGTTATTCTGAAACAATAAGTGTTTAGCTTTGTTTTGGTGTTTGATATATTTCTTAAATATAAAAAATGTGGGTTCTATGTGAGTTTAAAGTTTTAAAACCAGTTTTTCTCAAAATGCCGCTTACAATTTGTGAAACTTTAAATATTTTGTGATGTTAGCAATCTTTTGTGATGTTTTTAATAATCAGATCGATTTCGGTCTCGAAAGACCATCTTCAGTTGTACAGAATGATATAAGGTTATAAAAATACTTGACTGTAGAATAATTAATTCAACAGCTGATACTATAAACATTTAAATAAAAATGTAGATGGATAAGTTGTAGATCTTGTTAAACTTTATAATTTTGCATCTTCATGGTAGAATGGAACATAATATTTGAGTGAAATTTTATTTGGTCGTTGAGTAGTAATGATGGATTTTCTTTTGTGTTTTTTTATTTGTAAAATTTTTCAATAGCATCTAGTTTTTTACTTTTAGGTCCAAATTGGATAATTTCTAAATTTTCTTCAATTGATGAAATATTATGGTTTTCTTGAATTAAATGTTCAGTAAACGTTGATAAATTTTCAAGTTTTTTTTGTATATGTTCCTTGAACCTTTTACTAAAACTTCTTCCTGTTTGGCCAATGGGATTTTTAGGACAAGTTGAGCATGTAATTGTATATATTCCTGAATTATTGTATTTGTTTTCATTATTTTTAGTAGAATAATTATGTTGTAGTATATTTTTGATGCTGTTCTTTGTTAATATCTCCATGATAGGTCATATGAATGTAGTTAACATATTAGAATAATTATGTTGTAGTATATTTTTGATGCTGTTCTTGTTAATATCTCCATGATAGGTCATATGAATGTAGTTATTTTTGTTAGTTTTATAATTAAGTTTTTTTGTTGTGATTATTAGTTAATTTACTTATTAAATCTGGCTAATATCCATCATCAACAGCAATTTGTTTGATAATGTTGAGTTCTTCTTGGTAATCTTCTTCTGTAAGAGGTGTATTCAGTAGTCTATGAATAATACTGTGGAAGGCTGCTAATTAAAACATTTATTACTTAAAGGAAAACAATTGTAGAGACATGAAATTTACACCAACTTGTTCATAATTTTATGCTTAATTTAAAAATACCAATAACTCAAAATCGATAATTGCTAACAAGAGGTCCCTATTCACTTTCCGCCTCTTATATATATATATATATATATATTTATATATAAAACAATTGTTGGGCCTTTTTCGTTAATTTACTACCACTACAGTTGTTATTTGCCTACTGTATACTGCTCTCCTCACAACATTTACTACATTGTAAAATAATTGTACATATGATTTTCTATACAGTTAGGTGTTTGTTTGTCATTAGGACCAATTTCTTAATTATCAATTTAGTATATTCAGGATGTGAGTCCTTGGTTGATAAGCAGATTGAAAATTGTTTTGTAATGAGCTGGATATTAAAGAGACTCAATGCCCTCTGTATCAAAAGCCCTGTTGTTTAATATAATGATATAATTGTCTACACTTTTCAGAGAAAATACATACAGACATTCAATTAGGCAAAAAGATTTTTGTATGTTAAATGTTTTTCAAAACATTATATAGGGTAACAAAATGATAAAGATATAAGTTCTGTTTTTAATATCTGCCATATAAATGTCGAGGGTCTGAGCAGAGCTAAATGTGAGTGTTTAGGTAAACTTCTCTCTAGAAACAGCGTTGATGCCTTTGCACTCCAAGAAACACATGTTGAAGAACTAGAAAGCAGTGTAAGAGGCAATATCCCTGGGTATAGACTGATGGAGGCAATCAGACATAAAGCTTATGGTGTAGCAACGTACGTGAAGCTTGGCATTGATGAGTTTAAAACTGTACACAAAAGTTGCGAGGACAATATTTTCATACTGGAAGTAAAATTGGCTGACACTACTGTTGTTAATGAGTGCAAACCACCTAATACTTTATGGTCAGACGCAGTACTTCCAGTTTTTGAACACCCTGTCCTGTATGTTGGGGACTTCAATAGTCATCACAGCCAAAGGGATTATTCATTGGATGCCGATAATGGTAGAAGCCTAACCAGATAGGTTGAAACCAACAACTTATTTCTAGTATTTGATTCTAAAGATACAAGTAATGTCTTCTCAGCTTATTGGCTTCAGGGTTATTCTCTGGACTTATGCTTCTGTTCATGTGAATGATCTCTAAGACCCTCTAAGGAGGAGTGTTTATGGTGCCTGTCACCTCAAATTATGACAAATTTTAAGCATTGTAAAATTATATGCCGGGCCAATTGGCTGACATGTTATATTTACATATAAATTTAAAATATTGTTAGATCTTTGATATAGTATGTATTTCATGTATATGTCTAAATATCGTACACATATATTGACGAATAAAGGTTGTCACCACAGGGTTTGAACCTTCCGTAACGCTCTGGCACTTATACTGAAAAATAAAGATTCACCACAGCTTTGAATTTTATTTCCTATCCATGTATCTTAGCACATCTAAATTACATTGATCAGGTTTTAGTCTTGGTGCATACTACTAAAGGAATATAATTTGAAGTAGTAAGTAAGTAGTCTAAAATTGGTAGATTTAAGTGTTCAGTCTTTTTCCAATTTTTTTTATACACTCGATTGTTTCAGAATTTTGCCAGAGTGAAAATGCAGGTAACAATGTCTTTAAGCTCTCTGGTTGGCACAAGTCAGACTTTCAGTGAAGCTTCTCTGCGGAGGTCTTTGAAGACAATTCTTTTATACTCTGAAGAAGACCTAGAACTTCAAGATACCACATTTCCAGAACAGGTCATATATTTTTTTCATAGGTTTGTACTAACCAAAGTCTTAAAAAAACAAAATAAGATTGTGATTTGTATAGGAATTTTTTTTGTTAAAAGGGTTGACTGTAGACTTTAGGTGATCTCTATCAGACAGGAAGTGATAAAGGGTTAAGATAAAGTATGGACTCTTTATCTCTGGTATTCCTAAACAAAAATACAATAGAAGAACCAAATTTATGTAAAGTATTTCAAGTAAATATGTAACAATTCTTATTACTTTTTTATTAATACATATTCCAAATTATTGCTGACTAACAAATAGATGGACTGTCTGTATTGGAAAATTCCACTGATTCTTTGTAATTTATATTCACAGCTAAATTACGGTACCCATACGCATTGCTTGATGGACTGATATCAGTACGAGTTATATCTCCCGGTCAAATTCTGTATTCGTTATCGCAATCTATCGCATCAAGTTTGTAAGTATGTTGCTCTATCTACTCAAAATAATCATACGGAAAGAAAAAAAATTGTAGTAATAATCATTTTACAACTATTTCATTGTGAGATTTGTTATTTAAAGCGTCAAAGTACATGGTCTTGTACCAAAGTTTGAAAATTTATTTAAATTCATCTAATTAATTCACCAACACATCACACCTCATAGACTTATACTTCCTGTATTTTTTACAAAAATGTCTTACCTAGGCTTGTTACAGATTTTTGTTAATTTTCAAATAAACAATCAACTTTCTATAAAATTGAGACATTATTTTACCATCAATTTTTTTTAAATTTTTAAACATACCCTTTTATTTTTTTTAATATATAAAAGAGTGATGACCTAACATAGTGATTGTTATCTTGGCACTCTCAATGATTCGCCCTGTAAATTAAAAATAAAATATCTTATTACCCCTAGTACAATATTAATTTTACTTCTGAAACTCAATTACAGTGGAGTCTTAGTAATCAGAAATAGTTGGGACCGAACCCATTTCGAATTACCAAATTTTTCAGACTAAACAGATTTTCTTAAAACGCTCTTTTGGTAAAAAATAACATAAATAATATTCATATCATTAAGTACAGTACTTAAGTTTAGAACACAACATGAGCCTATGACAGTAAAATGGAAATAATGAACCCTCTAGTAGAAGAATACATTCGTCTGAAATGTACAATCAAATAGATTGATCCTGGGCCCAGCACTAATTGATGCCGTTGCATTTGCCACTAGGCCAGTGCTGTCCAACTGGCGAGCTGCATGCAGCCCACGGCCGACTGTCCCAGTGAGTAAATTTTCGTCTGCGACCGAGTGGGGGAATTTCATGTTGTCATCATAGTTACATCACTGACTTACATCATCTTGGGGACTGGAGTGGAGAAAGCATCCGCACAATGTCCAGCAGCCACATTATGTGGTTTACAGATGGTTCTAAGACTGAGGAGGGGACCGGTTCCGGTGTGTTTGGGCCAGGTACCAAACTCTCGGAGGCGATGGGGGAGTTCCCTAGTGTATTTCAGGCGGAAATTCACGCCATTGATACATGCATTAGAATCAATCTGGAAAGGGAATATAGGGGCAAGATGATTGCTATAATGTCGGACAGTCAGGCAGCCATCCAAGCACTGAGTTCTCCTATTATCAGGTCGGGGATGGTTTGGGAGTGCCGGCAGAGACTTAACTTGCTAGGGAGAAGCAACAAGGTGACACTTCATTGGGTGCCGGGACACATTGGTGTTGAAGGGAATGAGAAGGCAGATGAGCTTGCAAGGAAGGGGGCATCGACCCCGCTTGTGGGACCAGAGCCTTTTTGTGGCCTTGGAGATGCCTTCTTCAAGGAAGAAATTAAAAGGACAATGGTGGCCAAAAGAGACAGACTCTGGAGGGCCACAGCAGGGCTGAGACAAGCTAAGAAGCTGTTGGGAGGCAGGAACTTCAACAGATTCAAAGTATGCATAGGCCTAAGCAAAACCAGACTGAAGAGGGTAACAGGCTTCCTTACTAGGCATTGCCTACTGAGGAGGCATGCTAGGAATCTGGGTCTGGTAGAAGATGCATCATGTAGATTCTGTGGAATGGGAGAGGAAGACCCTCTTCATTTACTGGAAGAGTGTGATGCTATAGCGACAAAGAGAGCCAGGCATCTGGGTCGGTACCAGATTAGACTGGAAGAAATACCACATCTAGAGATCATCCAGATCCTCCGATTCCTAGAGGATCTGGGAATTGATGAATTGTGACCGAGCAGTCTCGGGCAGAGCATGGGGGGCAAAATAGATCTTGATAGGTCCAGTTGCTTAAATTTCACCCCAAATCACAATACAATACAATACAATACATCATCTTCAGTGTTTCATTCCTGTCTCACGTGGCTGTGTATTTAAGGTTTTTTTTTATTAATGTGTGCATTTTTATATTTTTTAAATATTAATGTTTTCTTGTATCTGTTACAATGAGTAATATTAAATGACGAAAAATTGACCAAGAAAATAGTGACTTTCAAGATGGTTTGAGAATTGGAATATCTATTTATTAGCAGCAAGAGTGAACCGCAGTGTTTAGTGTGTTCTCAAGTAATGGCTGTTGTAGAAGAGTACAACATGAAGAGACATTACATGGCCCATCATGAATAAAAGTACCGAAAATATACAGGTGACTCTAGAAATTTTATTTTAAACGAATTAAAGGGAATGCTAAATACACAAAAAAGTTTGTTTTCAGTCGTTACAACAAAGCAAAGTTGAGCTCTTGAAGCACCTATCTTAGTATCTAACGAACTGGAAAAAGCAAAAAATCATTTACTGATAGAAAATTGATTAAGAAATGTGGGATTTTTATGGCTGAGGATTTTATAGAAGAAAATGTGCAAAATACTTTGCCAGCGTCCCTTTATTTCATCAGATGGTTGCTCGTTGAGTTTCTAAGATTGTCATGCAAATAATTAATGATATCTATGGATTAGTAAGTGTAAATATTTTTCAATAGCGTTAGACGACAGTACAGATATATCTGACACTACCCAGCTTTTAATATTCATTCGCACAGTTTATGAAAGTTTTAATTGTAATGAAGAGATTTTGAAGGTGGTCTTCCTTCATGGAACAACAAAAGGGGTTGATATCTATCAAGCTGTGAAGCGCACAATAGAAAAAGTTGGAGGTTTCGACAAATGCACTTGTATTGCCACTGATGGAGATTAATACAGGTTTTGCAAGACTGTTGAAAAAAAGATGGCATACAATCTAAAATGTTACACTGTATTATATACCAGGAGGCTCTCTGTGGCCTATCCGAGATAGTTACGTAATGATAAATGTTGCAAAATAATCAATTTAATCAGAGGTGTTAATAGAGCTCTTACGCACAGATATATTAAAGGGCTTTAAGAAGAATTTGAAACAGTGCTTGATGACTTGCATGTGTATTCAAATGTCCGTTGGCTCAGTTTAGTTAAGAGCCTAGAGATTTTTTAATTTGAGGAAAGAAGTGAAAGACTATCTTTTTTAAATTAACTGTGACGCGTCAATGAAAGCCCTAATGTTCAACCCTTCATTTTTAACCATGCTTGCTTTCATGACTGATATTGCTTGGTATTTAAATGAACTAAACAAGAAACTTCAAGGGGAAGATTAAGTTATGCACCAGTTGTACAGTTTCATTTCAGGGTTGGGGAATAAATTAAAAGTGTTAAGGTTTAATCGTGAAAAAATGTCCTAACTCACTTTAAAATCTGTGAAATTATAAAAAATAACTGCAAGAAAATGGATCAGAATTTAACTCATTGAAAACTTTTTTAATGCTTTCAACATTATGTCATAAAATGTCGTAAAAAAACTAGGTAAAATGAACTAATCCAAGCCTCAGACTACTTGGCAATCCTCTTACAACAACATCAATGATGGGGAACGGAAATATCAAATGGAACTCTGTGATTTACAGGCAGATGATATTTTTTCTTCCATAAAGAGACTGGAATGGAGCTGTTCAAAATCCTCTCAAATGACAAATATCCAAATTTAAGAGATTTTGGTTTAAAAATTAGATCTATGTTTGGTAGTACATATTTATGTGATAACACTTTTTCTGACATTTAATACGTCAAGTCAAAATACAAGATCTGTCTTTTGGCTTAGTCAGCTGGAACACATATTAGTTATTTCAACAACAGGGATTAATATGGATGGATCTTAATAAGTTAGTTTCAGAACACAAACCTTTTTGTTCAAATTATTTTTTCATTTTTTTTTTTTATGAATACTACATAAAAATATTTAATGTTATCTATTTGACCTGTAATTTGTGAACCATTAAATATTCATTTGTGTTTATTAAAAAAGACAGTAAATATTCATTAATAAAAATGTCTTTATTATTTGTAGTAACTAACTACACACTTAAATTAGCAATATAAGAATTTCATTAAAATGCTCAAGTGTCAAAAGATATGTAATATTGTATAATCTTATTTATTTTAACACAAAAATCTGTTTTTATTATTTGAAAATTTAAACAAAGGAATAAGAATATAAGTAAACATAAAATTAAGTTAAATAAATATTCTATAAAAAATCAAATACAAATCAATTAATAAGTAAATGTGTTAATTTAAATTAAAATATATAAAATTAATGTCGTAAAAAACGTTTATTGTAACATCCCTCCATATCATTACATCATTCTGGCCCCCCAAAAAGTATGCCAAAAATATCTGGCCCTCAGTATAATAAAGTTGGACAGCACTGAATTCGGCCACGTAATCAGCTGACGGAAGTCGTGTTTATATTTCTGGTGTTCTCACTTTATTCAGACAGCACTGATCCCAATTCCCACTATACAAGATACAAGATTCTCTTTATTTACATAATCTTCAAGATTAGTAATGGCGTCAATACATAAATGTTATCTATCATTTGAGTAAAACATAAAACATTAGTTAATGATACAGTAGTCTCATGTTTAAAAGTAAAGAAGAAAAAGATACAAGCTGTAGATTAAGTTAATTAACTTAATATTCCATGATGTGCAACAGTTACAGTTTACAGAACTTGTAGTGTCTATACAAGAAGTGCAACTACAAAATGTCCAAAATTGATAAAAAGAAAACGGTAATGTAAAATGAAGTTTGTAAAAAAAAATCAAAACAATCATACAAAGTGAAACAGGTTGAGGGGTTAAGATGGACATGTTAAAGTTATGTTATTGAGGTTTAAAGCTGTATCAAATTGATAAAAGAATTTGATTGTCATATTAGTTGAGGTAAAAATTGTTTCCAGTTATACAATTCTGCCAGGCTGTAGAAGGGACGTTCTTGAAGCCAGTTTTTCAGGCAGCGTGAAAACTTTTGTGCTTCTGTTTTCTTCAACTCTTCTGGTAGGATATTCCACATTTTGGCGCCAGTGTATGTGGGTTTCTTCTCAGTACTACTGAGGTGGTGAACTGGAAGGCAGTAGTTGGTTGCGTGCCGGGTGTTGTAATGGTGAACCTGTGCCCCACGTATCACCACTTCTGGTGCCTTGATGTGGATAAAGGACACTACTTCCAGGATGTAGAGATTTATAACAGTGAGGATCTTCATGTTCTTAAAGTTTCTCTGCATGATTCTCTTGGCTGGAGATCCCCTAGGATTCTAATGGCTCTTTTTTGTTTTATAAGGACTCGTTGCAGGTTGGCATTAGTTGTTCTACCCCATACAGCTATTCCATAACGTATGTGTGACTCAAAGAGAGCGTAGTATGCGGTCTCGGTGGTGTTGTTGTCACTTATACTTTTCATTCTTTTTAGTACATACAGTCCTGTACTGAGTTTACTACAGAGTGTGTTGATTTGTTGGGTCCATGTAAGATCTTCGTCAATTGTAACGCCAAGATACTTGGCAGAGCTGACTTCATCTACCCCTGGTATTCGTGTAGCTACTTCTCTGTTCCTGCCCAGTACAAGTTGTTTTGTTTTCTTTTCATTAAGGACAAGTTCATTGTTATGACAATATTGAATGGCCATGTTGAAAGCTGTGTAGGAATCTATTTCGAGTTGTTCTGTGTTTTCTCTGCCAAGAAGTAATATTGTATCGTCTGCATACATGAGACAGTTGCAATAGTGTTCAAGGAGTTTAGGGAAATCATTTGTGAAGAGTATGTTATAGCACAGGGCCCAGAACCGATCCCTGAGGGACTCCTCTTATGATCTTCTTTGGATGTGATCTTACTTGTTCTACTTTTCCCTTATTGTTATATTTCATCTCTACCACCTGACTTTGATCTGTTAGATAGCTCCTAAACCAAGCTTTTGCAGTTCCTTGAATCCCTAGTGATGACAGTTTTTTGAGGAGTTGTTCGTGTTCGACACAGTTGAACGCCTTACTATAATCTAGCAGAATAGCAGAGCATGTGTTTCCTTTTTCTTGTTGGTCAATTACAAATTCTACTAGGTTAATCAGGGCAGAGGATGTAGATTTGCCGGGTATAAAGCCATGTTGGTATTGCGTTAAAAGTTGGTTGGTTGTCAGGTGTTTTAAGAGACGAGATAGGACTATTTTTCAAATACTTTTGATATGGTTGGAATTAGTGAGATCGGCCTATAATTTGATGGTTGGGTTGTGCATCCTTGTTTGTGCTTTGGATATACTTTTGAAAATTTTAGAGCTGATGATTTGTTAGCAATGTAGACCAGGGGCTCTATTAGTTCATCTTTACATAGTTTTAGCAGTTTAGATGAAATTTCATCATATCCTGAGGATGTTTTTTGTTTAAGCTCACTAGTAACTTTGGACATTTCTTCTCTATTAGTTGGGTTTAAGACCAAGTTGTGGGTATTTTCAAGGATAGTTGATTCTGTTGGATGGTTAATATTTGGTTTATTATGTAAAATTGTTTCATTGGCTGCATTGATGAAGAAGTTGTTTAAATAGTCTACCATTTTTAGTGGTTCTGAAACTTTACATCCCTCTATGTTGAGTTGTGTTAGAGGCATGTCGCCTTCTTTTGGTTTCCTTTCTAAATTGATGATGTTCCATATAGATTTTGTTTTGTTGTCTGCCGTTGCAATGGTTGCTATTGTGTCCTGTTTCCTTAGAAGGCGTATATGCAGGTCGTACTCCTTTTTCAGGAGTGTAGCAGCTTGCTTATGCTCCTCTCTGCCTGTGGCATTGTAGGTGTTTTGAGCTTCAGTGAAGTTCCTCTTCAGCTGTTGGGCAGTAGTATCATTTAGAATAAAAATCTTTTTCCTTCTTCCCCGTCTTGATTTTCTTTTTGGGCATGCTTGGTTAAGAGCAGTGTGAAGGATATCGCTAAATGTATAGTATACTTCTTTAACGTCATTGTTATTGTAGACCTCTGTCCAATTGTGCTGCCTTAGGAGTTCTTTCTGAAGAAGCATAAGATTTTCGTTGCTCATATTTCTTATTTCCATTACAGGGTTAGTGTGTTTCAGTGGGGAGGGTGAATTGTGGCCTATGGTGCATAGTTGTCCTGTGTGGTCTGATATACCTGTTTCTATTACTTCTACATTTACGGTACCAAGTGGAATATTGCAGCATACACAGTCAATTGATGTCCTTGAAGTTGGTGTAATTCTAGTCGGTGGAAGGTCTAATCTATATATATTGTGTCTTGACAGGGTTTCAGTTAATAGTGTAGTGTCATGTTTCTTATTCAGGGAGTCGATGTTTATGTCCCCCATCAAAATGACTTGACATTTGTGTGTTTGAATACTTTCCAAGACATTGTGCACTACTTCTAGACCAATCTCGAGATTGTTTTTTGTCCTGTAAACACCTATAATTGTTGTAATACTCTTATCCATTTTGAGATTTATAGCAGCGACTTCACATATGAGTTCAATAGAGTTGTGCTGGATCATAAGAGCTTCACTGATATTTTTAAGGTCATCCCTAACGTATATTGCTACACCTCCCTTTAAGTGATTTTCTCTGCTATAGTGTGTCACCAAAAAGTAGCTAATTATTCTTGTATTAAGCATTGTTTCTTTCTTTTGGCCATGTTCAGTAAGAATTAGTACATCAGGATTAAGGGTTTGCAGGAGAGTGTTTATTCTGTCAATTTTATTAGCAACTCGGTCTGTGTTTTGATGTAGTATAGAGAGAGATTTTTTATTTATGTTGTGTTTTTGAGAGTGTGACTGATCCCTAAAAAAGTCTTGACTAGTTTTCAGTTCTGGCTGGATCGGTTTGTATTTATTGTTGGTTGTGTTTGCTTGTTCTACTGGTAGATCTTCATTTATAGTGCTTGTGTTGTTCATAACAGTAGAGAGGTTATTATTTTTACCCAGGATTTGGCAGTAAAAATTTATATTCCTTGAAAAAGATTCCTCTATACTTTGATTTTCAGGTTTCACTTTTGCATGTAAAGGTGTTTTACCTAGATTAAGTTTTGAATTTTCTTGTGGATTCGGGCTTAGTTTGTTGGCCAGGTTCAAGCTAGTTGTAGCTGCACTTTTTGCAACTTGCAGGGAGACACTGAAAAAATTTCTCTTATCACTTATTTTAGACATCTGTTTTGTTCTATTAAGTGACAGTTTGTGTGTTCTTTTTTTCAAAAGATTATTCAGTTTGGGTGTAGGAGTTTGACTGGCTCTCTCGGTCTTGTAGTAGTTCAGTTTTTGTGTGAAAGTTTGTCTGGTTCTCTCAGTCTGGTGATGGCTCAGTTTTTGTGTCAGAGTTTGTTTGGCTCTCTCGGTCTGTTCATGGTTCAGTTTTTGTGTCAGAGTTTGTCTGGCTCTCTCGGTCTGTTCATGGTTCAGTTTTTCTGTCGGAGTTTGACTGATTCTCCCCATTATATTATGTGTCAAGTTGTGAGAAGTTAAGGTTTTATTTTGAATGTCATTGCTAGTTCTAAGAGTAGGAAAGCTAAGACTTAAGGCTGACTTTGAAGCCTTTAGAAAAGACTTTAGATGTTCTTGAGCCATTTTAGCCTGCTCAAAAAGTTTATCAGACAGTTTTTCACAGCTTGCCGATATATTGTTTAGCATATTGGTTTTAGTCTCTAGATCGATATTTAGTAGTTTTATGTTGTTTGTTAGGTCATCAATTTGTTTTGAAAAATTTGATTTTTCTAGTTTTACTTGTTCTTCAAGTTTTTCCTTTTTTTTAATAATTGATGAGTTACATGAAGCCAGGTCATTTATTTGCTTACAGAACTGATTTTTCTCCAGCTCAGCTTGCTCAATAATTTCTTGTTTAAATTCTTGTTCAGCACGAAGCTTATTTTCCAAAAATTCTATTTGTTCTTGTAGTTTAAAATTTTCGGCTGTGAGATCCCTATTTAATTCTTCTATTTCTGTTAATTTGTCTTCTAACTGTAGATGATATTCAGATTTCCTTAGCTTTTCTTGATGGAGTTTTTCCTTAAGTATTTTATTTTCATTTAGCAGTGCATTTCCAACTTCTGCTGCTATGGTTAATGACGTCTCATGGTCAAGGTTGTCAGTTTGGGAAAGGTCTTGTATTTTGGTTTCAAGCTCTTCTATATTTATTTTGGAAGTTTCTGGGTCATGTTTACATTTGTCACATACCCAAGACATGATTTCTTCATCTGTAAATTTGTTTAGCTTTTTGTCAGGCCAGTTTAAACATTTAGAGTGAAACCACAAATTACATGGTCCTGTACAAAGTATAGCTTTGTATTTAACTCCAATGCTACAAACACCACACGGGTGCTTAGACATGGTAAAAGTGAGTAATGGTAGTACAATGTGGAATGCAGTAAGTACAAGGTGTCTGCTGAGCAGTGCAGAATAGTGCTGACGCTGGCTATCTAGGTCAGAGCTCTACCACTCATGTAGTGTATTGCTACTTGACACACACTGTTACTGTACTAATAGCAGCTGTTATTAATGATGTCACACATTACAATTAAGTCAGTGCTGTGATGTCACTAGTATTCCAAAATTAGTTATCATTTAGTAGATTGTGTATAGATTGATTGTTTCAAATTAAAATAGTGCTTATTTTATTTCTAATTCTTATTAATAATAACATAAATGCCATAAAACATAAAAAAAGCAATTTCACAAAAAGCCAAACTTCGACACTACGACACAGTGGTACTCCCAGAAGCACTGTACGCAGCAGAAACCACAATAATACAAGGCCAGACAGGAATCAAACAAATAGAGAAGACTGAACGGAAGATACTTAGGAAAATATTTGGGGCCACACAAAAAGACGGAGTATGGATAAAAAGACCAGCTAAAGAATTATACGAACACACAGAGAAAATAACAGACAAAATCAGGAAACGAAGACTACAGTTCTACGGACACTTTAGCAGAATGGAACCACATAGGTTAACAAGACAGATTTTCGACTGGGTTAGCACAAGGAAAGACAACAAATGGATGAACGAGGTAAAAAGCGATATGGGACAACTTAACATCACACAGGAAACAACACAAAATAGAACACTTCTGAGGAATCTGATCAAGAAAAACAAACTACAAGAGGCACCGCACAGCAAAAAAACACAATGGACTGAACAGAGGCGACAAGAACATAGCCAGAGGATGAAGGAACACTGGGCGAACAAGAAGACAGAGAAAAGGAAGGAGAGAGAGTGTGTAAAGTGGACCGAAGAAAGAAAACAAAAACACAGTGCACGAATGAGGGACGTTTGGGCAGCACGGAAAGAAGAGACAGCAAGAAAAGGGACATGAAGTTTAGTCTAAATGCGCTCTTCAAGGGCATAACACAAATAATAATAATAATAAATGCCATAACCAATAAAGTCGTTTTTATTTTATTTCATATTTAATGGCAGATTTAAGTCCTTCAATAACTGTTCAGTCTTCAATGGATAATACTTAAGTCTAGCAATATTATTAAGGGCTATATCAGTTTTTTTCTTTTAAAAAAATCAAGGGACACCTGAGGGACACTGAAACACCCACCCACCCATACACGCACAGTGGTACTGACCCACCCGCCCACCCATACACACAGGGGTTCAATATGGCTACCGCCATTTTAATAAAGTGAAAAGCCAAAGCGTCACTTGGACATACAAGAAGAAGAAATACATGTTCCATTTTGCTTCCCTACAAATTCATTCCACTCAATCACATTCCCACATTAACCTAAAACCTGGACATAACCTAACTTTTTTAACCATTCACAAATAACATTTACCAGCCTATATAAATAATACATACATTAACTTTAATTATTATTATACATTACATTAACTTTAATTATTATTAATACATTATATTACCATAATTATTAATTACATGAACATAAAACCTGACATAACAACATTTTAACCATTTACAAATAACATTTGCCAGTATATCCTGGCCACTCTCTGACTCTCCACCTCTCAACAAATAAAAATACCAAAAATATAAAAAGTAAATAAAAACACAAAAAAAAATAAATAAATAAAAAAAACAACGAACATACATATATGTTTTCACATATTACATGCACAGGATAGGTGACACAAACACTCAAAAGCATTTTAAACTCTAAAATGAAATCTCCGACAACTTCTAACATGAATGATACAACAGAGACTACATGTCCAATATGTAAGGAGGAGGTCCTAGAAGACTGTGAAGCCGTCACATGTGACGAATGTGAAAGCTGGTATCATAAAACATGCGGTAAAATAAGTGAAAAACTGTACAATAGAATTCAAACAGCCCCTGAGAATAAACCGGTAAAATGGATATGCCAATCATGCAAAAAACAAACTAAAACATGCAAACCATTGAGAAATATACGCAATTCAAACACATCGGACACACCAGACATAATGAATCTGAACAACACGTCCGACACAACAGAAGCGGAAAACTATACTACTGCTGGCACTACTGTACCTAAGGATACAATTACACTGCTTAACCTCTTATCAAAAACATTGGAAGAAAATAAAAACTTACAACAAACTGTACACTATCTGTATAAAGATCTACAACTATTAAACCACCAACTAACAGAATCAAAAAAAGAAAATATTCGGCTAAACCAAGAAACAATAACAAAGGGAGACAAAATTTTAGAACTGTACAACCAGATAGAAAAACTCAACTCTACCTCAAACACCGGCTTCAATACACCTATTCCAAACCACAACAAACCTGATCAAGTACTTTTGCAAAACCAAACCACAGAAAACATTGAAGAGAACACAAATATTGACATAGACCTAAACGAACTACCACAGGTAGACTCAGACACACTAATTATAGGAGACTCCATAATACGACATCTGCAAAATTACACAAAACACCTACCAAGCATACAAATACATTGCATACCCGGAACCAGGATTCAGGAGCTGAGCAAGCATCTTGCGACATGTCAGACTCTGCCCAGTACTGTGGTAGTACACTTTGGTACAAATAACCTTGCACTCTCTCGAAATCCAAATGATGTTATGAGACCACTCTGGTACACCATTGAATCTGCTCAAAAGATTTTTAAGAATACTACATGAGTCATAAATGGCATAGTCTACAGACGTGATATATCCAAAAATTACATTATAGAAGTTAACGAGGCACTAAAATTTATGTGCAAAAATCTGCACTTGATCTTCCGAGACCCTAATGAGATATTAACTGCCAGAGGCATAGGAAAAGACGGGCTACACCTTAACTCCATGGGGGATCACTGCCTTGCAAATTTTATACTGAAGGACCTTGGTTACGGACCATCCCTACTGGAGGGAAAAATATTTGGAAACCAAACAGAAACGGAAACAAAAAACTCGGACAACCCAAAACAAAACACCAATTTGCAAAATCACATGTATACAAGCACACAACACTCTAAAATAGCAAAAATACCACAACAAACTCTACAACACCGACATTGGACAAAATAGACTAATCCACTCACACAAATCGAAACAAAACAACAAAGCACTACCAAACAAGTCTGAACAACTCAAAAATAAAAACAATTTCAAAATATTCCATTTAAATACACAACGAGGAATCCAAAATAAAATAGACCAACTTAAACAGCTCTTAAACACAATAAATCCACATATATTACTAATAACAGAGCATGGACATAACAAAGAACAACTAGAACAAATTATCCTAACAGGTTATGAGCTACAAACCCATTTTTCTAGAATAACACACAAATGGGGAGGGGCAGCAATTTATACTATGGAAAACATTGATCTGGAGATAAAAATAATAGATACAACAAATTATTCAGAAGAGCTAGTCTGTGAAATGGCAGCAATAGAATATAAAATAGCCGCAAAAAACTACATAATAATATGCATCTACAGACCAACATTAGGTTCACCCAAAGACTTCTTAAACCATTTTGACAACTTTCTAAGCACCATATCAACTAAAAATAAAAATATAATAATCCTAGGTGACATAAATATAAATTCTCTCGTAGACTCCGAAATATTGAAAAGCCTCACGAGTACATTACATCAACATAACCTACACCTATAAAGCCTACCTGCAACTAGGAAAACTACAACAACGGAAACAAACATTGATTGCTGCATAACTAATTATCTTCGGCCGCAAACAAAAATAATTGACAACACTTTATCAGACCACCAAGGCATAGTATGCACCCTTAACACAAAAATACATTTACACAATCAAACAAAAATTTATACAAGAAATTTATCAAAACAAAACATGGACCTATTCAATCTCCAAATTGCAAAGGAAAACTGGCATAATATATACATTGAGAATAACATAGAAAAAAAATTCGACCAATTTATTGGACTATTACAATATCATCTAAACAAAATCAGCCCACTTCAGAACAGAACTATACATCATAGACTGACCCAGCAATTTACTATGACACCACAATTAAAACATCTAAGAGACAGTACACTGCAAGCAAAAAATAAATACTTAGTAACGGGTCAACACTTTGACAAAATAGCTTACACGACACTCAAAAAAACTTATGACCAACAGATACGTTACTCAAAAAAAACTACACACTGAACAACAAATATCAACAGCCACAAACCAAACTAAAGCAATATGGAAGGTGATAAACCAAGAAAGAAAAAGACAATCTCCAGAACATGACAATATAATACTTAATATAGATAAAACACTAGAAACAGATCCTCAAACTATAGCAAATCACTTCAACATATATTTTTTATCCATAGGCCAACTTCAAGTTGACAACCAAACACAGCAACAGCCTAACTTTCAGCAACATCTAACACTAAACCATTTTACTACTGCAAATTTAAACTCTTTTAAATGCATTACAGATGAAGATCTGAGACAAATAATCAAGAACACCAAACATAATAACACAACAGGAGCAGACGAATACCAGGGAAGTTACTACTTCATTGCACTGACAAATTAATTCCACCACCTCTACACCTAATCAACACATCCATATCCACAATACAGTACTGAAAATACTAAAAACATCTCTAGTATACCCTAAATACAAAAAATCTGACAAACATAACATAGAAAATTATCGACCAATTGCAATATTACCTACAATATCAAAATACCTAGAGAAAGCCATACATGGAAAATAATGAATTATCTAAATACAAACAACAAATTACATATTCACCAACATGGTTTTAGAAATAACAAATCCATAAATACAGCAGTCGCTGACTTCTTAAAATTTATCACCGAAAATTGGGAAAAGAAACAACACGTATCAGCAATATTCTTAGACCTAAAAAAGGCCTTCGATTGCCTAGACTGGAACATTTTGCTCAATAGAATAACTGAAATAGGTATTACTGGAGAAGCTAAAAGATGGGTACAAAGCTATTTGACAAATAGAAGCCAAAGGGTTGAAATAAAATCAACCAATAAAAACATTAGGGAAACTTTCAGATCCAAAGAAAAATTCATGACAAACGGTGTGCCACAAGGATCAGTCCTTGGTCCGCTCTTTTTTTTAATTTACATAAATTCATTACCGACAAAATTACCAAATTATTCTGAATGCATCATGTTTGCGGATGATACCACCCTGATAATATCAGGGAAAAATCAACAAGAAACACAAGATAGAATAAAAACAACAATGAAAAAAACAGAGGAAGAACTTAAATCTATTAAACTTGAAATCAATCACACAAAAACATACAACATTAATTTCACCCCAAAACTTACTCCATTACAAATCCAACAACCTGATAACAATGAACACAACAACCTTACAGTAAATAAAACAAAATTTTTAGGAATACAAATAGATAACTCACTTACATGGAACATTCATACCCAGCAGCTCAGAAAAAAATTGTCATCAGCTCTCTATGCAATAAAACGGATAAGTACCATAGCAGGGAAAAAACCAGCTCTTATAGCCTATCACTCCCTAATGGCTACTCACATAAAATTTGGATTAATTGCCTGGGGAGGTGCTTCATACACACACATAGAACCGATATTAATATTGCAAAAAAAAGCAATTAGAATAATCAACAATTTGCCTACCAACACTCCTTGTAGACAATATTTTAAAAAAGAAAAAATTCTAACTGTCATCTCAATGTACATTCAAGACACAATATTATACGCTATACAAGAAAATAACAAAACAAGATCCAAAATTTATAACCATAACACAAGAAATAAAAACAATTTAGACATACCTTATAAAAGATTACAAAAAACACTAAATCAAGCACAATATATAGGTATAAAGTTTTTTAATCATCTCTCTAATAACATAAAAATATTAAGACAAAACAAAACCAAATTTAACACTTTAACTGCCATGTCAGTCAAATATGACTGACAGTGACTTTCCCCCATGCCAGCTCAATATTTCCTATCTTCCCACACATGCCAGGCCACTCAAGCAGAATGCACAAACTTTCATTTTGTCAGTCATATTTCACTGACAGCAATTTTCCTGCTCACGCCATGTCAGTCAATTATGACTGACGGTTAGGTTTTTTAATTTTTGATTAAACTTCTGATATTAAACTTTGATATTAACTTCTGACGCCGCGTCAGTCATTTATGACTGACATCAGCTGATAGTATATTCTTTGTTTTGACATTCAGACGAGCAATTCGGTATAAATTACGTCACACTCAGGTTAGTGTAACCTCCGATAGATGGTGCGGCGTGAGCGGTAAATCTCTCATATTCTCGCCTGGCAGTGAGCTACCACACCACTGTCAGTCTTATACGACTGACTTGGCGCCAATAGATTAGTTATAGTCAGTCAGAAATAGATAGCGATTACGGAAACTGTTGAATAATCGACCGGCGATTAAAGTGTTAAAAAATCTCTATTTGCATATTTAACAGCATATCCATGTTATACAAAAGAAGAATTCTTTAATATATACACAAACATATAAAATGACACATACTAAAAAAAAAAATTGTAGGCTATCCTGTCCAAACATAGACTTGACCAATCCTGGTCCAATCCTGGGCTGTGCCCGAAGAAAACTGACATGCCCCCTGTCTTGAGGAGAGTGGTGGCGAAGAGGAAGGTAAAGGTAAAGGTATTACAATAGTGCTTATTTTTCCTTGAAAATAACTTTCTTTTTTTAAGTGTCAAGTCCGTGCCTCTATATCAAGTTTGTGATTGCTGATGTGTTGCCTAACTGAATATATGCCAACCAGGTGGTTGTCAGTTATGAGTGAAAGTCTTATCTTCGGCTTCACGTTTTTTGTAAATTTCTTAAAATTAGTGAGACTTACAGTTGTCTGATGTCAAGGTGAGAGATACAGTAGGATTATTGTTGGTTTACCCACTATATTTGTCACTAAATAAGGGAGCACTTTTCACTACTTGCTGTTAAGTGTCCACCATCTTGGTTTTTTACACCATCTATCGATCTCGCATTAACAATTCCAACTTGTGTGTTTACATATCTCAGTTTTATTGTTTCCAACCCATACCACTGTGTTCTAAGTTTTAGTTCTGCACTTATTTTACTGTTGTTTTTATACTATACTATTATTTCAGCTTTGTTTGATGTCGCACTACGCTACGTAGAGTAATACCTTTCCGCGACACCAGTGGATACGGAGTTTTTGAGACACTTACGTAATTTAGCTTCAATAGAAAGAAATTCTTCTTGAAAGCAAAGAAATATAACTGTTTTTTTTTCAAAACAAAGTAACATTTCAAAAGTTTATTAACAGTTACTTGACATTATATTTTCATGTCATTTTTAGGTATATAAAGTAGTGGTTCTTACAGTAACTACATTTGTATTTACGCAAACTTTTTGTCAATTTCTGTTTTGAATTAAGCAGATTTTCGGATTACCAAAGTTTGGACTAGCGAAACTATACTGTATTATAACATAGATACAGAAGATGCAACCCTGAAACAAAAATATAAAACGGTCATTAGTTAAAAGAAAAGATTTATAAGGTTTTTATCAACCTTGTGCCAGATGTCAGCCTGCTAAAACACAAGTTTCTTTAACTTGAGATTTAATCTCCATGTATACTGTTCAGTCTGGTTTATACATGTTTACTTTTTTCTATTGCTTTAGGTAGGTTGTAATAAAAATCCATACTAGGTATTGGAATATAACAAACTTTTTCTCTTATTGAAAAAGTGCTTAAAAACATAACAAAAGAAGAACATGTATTAAAGTAGTATCATTCTATTAAACACTAAATATAATTAATAATTAGCTTAAAACAACTAGATAGTAACAATAAAACAAAAACACTTTAAACAATAGTGATAAACAATAACACAACAAACAAAGTGTAACAGCTGGCGGTGTGAGTGTAAGCTGTTACACTATCAGCTGTTAAGTTTACTGCAAATGTAATGTGTAATACTGTACTGCTATTTGATGAAACTGCTGTGTCAACATAGTTCTTACTGTTGATCGCAGCACAATTAGAGTGTTTGGGACCCAACCTATCCACATCATTAACATGCGATTCAAAAGCTGTATGAGGTAAAGCTTCCAGTCGTTATAGAAAAGTCTGCTAGAGGTACCAGGTACGGCTTTCAGTTGTTATAGAAAAGTCTGCTAGAGGTACCAGGTACGGCTTTCGGTCGTTATAGATAAGTCTGCTAGAGGTACCAGGTACGGCTTTCGGTCGTTATAGATAAGTCTGCTAGAGGTACCAGGTACGGCTTTCGGTCGTTATAGATAAGTCTGCTAGAGGTACCAGGTACGGCTTTCGGTCGTTATAGATAAGTCTGCTAGAGGTACCAGGTACGGCTTTCGGTCGTTATAGATAAGTCTGCTAGAGGTACCAGGTACGGCTTTCGGTCGTTATAGATAAGTCTGCTAGAGGTACCAGGTACGGCTTTCGGTCGTTATAGATAAGTCTGCTAGAGGTACCAGGTACGGCTTTCGGTCGTTATAGATAAGTCTGCTAGAGGTACCAGGTACGGCTTTCGGTCGTTATAGATAAGTCTGCTAGAGGTACCAGGTACGGCTTTCGGTCGTTATAGATAAGTCTGCTAGAGGTACCAGGTACGGCTTTCGGTCGTTATAGATAAGTCTGCTAGAGGTACCAGGTACGGCTTTCGGTCGTTATAGATAAGTCTGCTAGAGGTACCAGGTACGGCTTTCGGTCGTTATAGATAAGTCTGCTAGAGGTACCAGGTACGGCTTTCGGTCGTTATAGATAAGTCTGCTAGAGGTACCAGGTACGGCTTTCGGTCGTTATAGATAAGTCTGCCAGAGGTACCAGGTACGGCTTTCGGTCGTTATAGATAAGTCTGCTAGAGGTACCAGGTACGGCTTCCGGTCGTTATAGATAAGTCTGCTAGAGGTACCAGGTACGGCTTCCGGTCGTTATAGATAAGTCTGCTAGAGGTACCAGGTACGGCTTCCGGTCGTTATAGATAAGTCTGCTAGAGGTACCAGGTACGGCTTTCGGTCGTTATAGATAAGTCTGCTAGAGGTACCAGGTACGGCTTTCGGTCGTTATAGATAAGTCTGCTAGAGGTACCAGGTACGGCTTTCGGTCGTTATAGATAAGTCTGCTAGAGGTACCAGGTACGGCTTTCGGTCGTTATAGATAAGTCTGCTAGAGGTACCAGGTACGGCTTTCGGTCGTTATAGATAAGTCTGCTAGAGGTACCAGGTACGGCTTTCAGTCGTTATAGATAAGTCTGCTAGAGGTACCAGGTACGGCTTTCAGTCGTTATAGATAAGTCTGCTAGAGGTACCAGGTACGGCTTTCAGTCGTTATAGATAAGTCTGCTAGAGGTACCAGGTACGGCTTTCAGTCGTTATAGATAAGTCTGCTAGAGGTACCAGGTACGGCTTTCAGTCGTTATAGATAAGTCTGCTAGAGGTACCAGGTACGGCTTTCAGTCGTTATAGATAAGTCTGCTAGAGGTACCAGGTACGGCTTTCAGTCGTTATAGATAAGTCTGCTAGAGGTACCAGGTACGGCTTTCAGTCGTTATAGATAAGTCTGCTAGAGGTACCAGGTACGGCTCTCAGTCGTTATAGATAAGTCTGCTAGAGGTACCAGGTACGGCTCTCAGTCGTTATAGATAAGTCTGCTAGAGCTACCAGGTACGGCTCTCAGTCGTTATAGATAAGTCTGCTAGAGCTACCAGGTACGGCTCTCAGTCGTTATAGATAAGTCTGCTAGAGGTACCAGGTACGGCTTTCAGTCGTTATAGATAAGTCTGCTAGAGGTACCAGGTACGGCTTTCAGTCGTTATAGATAAGTCTGCTAGAGGTACCAGGTACGGCTTTCAGTCGTTATAGATAAGTCTGCTAGAGGTACCAGGTACGGCTTTCAGTCGTTATAGATAAGTCTGCTAGAGGTACCAGGTACGGCTTTCAGTCGTTATAGATAAGTCTGCTAGAGGTACCAGGTACGGCTTCCAGTCGTTATAGATAAGTCTGCTAGAGGTACCAGGTACGGCTTCCAGTCGTTATAGATAAGTCTGCTAGAGGTACCAGGTACGGCTTCCAGTCGTTATAGATAAGTCTGCTAGAGGTACCAGGTACGGCTTCCAGTCGTTATAGATAAGTCTGCTAGAGGTACCAGGTACGGCTTCCAGTCGTTATAGATAAGTCTGCTAGAGGTACCAGGTACGGCTTCCAGTCGTTATAGATAAGTCTGCTAGAGGTACCAGGTACGGCTTCCAGTCGTTATAGATAAGTCTGCTAGAGGTACCAGGTACGGCTTCCAGTCGTTATAGATAAGTCTGCTAGAGGTACCAGGTACGGCTTCCAGTCGTTATAGATAAGTCTGCTAGAGGTACCAGGTACGGCTTCCAGTCGTTATAGATAAGTCTGCTAGAGGTACCAGGTACGGCTTCCAGTCGTTATAGATAAGTCTGCTAGAGGTACCAGGTACGGCTTTCAGTCGTTATAGATAAGTCTGCTAGAGGTACCAGGTACGGCTTTCAGTCGTTATAGATAAGTCTGCTAGAGGTACCAGGTACGGCTTCCAGTCGTTATAGATAAGTCTGCTAGAGGTACCAGGTACGGCTTCCAGTCGTTATAGATAAGTCTGCTAGAGGTACCAGGTACGGCTTCCAGTTGTTATAGATAAGTCTGCTAGAGGTACCAGGTACGGCTTTCAGTTGTTATAGATAAGTCTGCTAGAGGTACCAGGTACGGCTTCCAGTTGTTATAGATAAGTCTGCTAGAGGTACCAGGTACGGCTTTCAGTTGGAAAGGGTCAAATTTATGTTGATGTGTATTTAATCAATGACCAATGAAGTGCACTTTGGGAATGTTCACTAGTTACTTAGGAAGGCTCACCGTACACCACAGACAGAAAAAATAATCTTTTGAGCACTGGAATTACTTTTTTTTTTTTAAATAAAATACTTTAAAATTAGTAAGCGGATAGTGACAGATTTGTGCTTCATACTAGAGATTTTGTATGCATGCAGCACACAATCCAGGAGTACCAAAAGCATTGTAAAGTAAACACCTGTCAATAATGTGTATATGTAAGATGAGTGGGTAAGTGCATATTCATAAGAATGATTGTTTATGTTCATTCAGAGGAGGGTTAAGAAAAACATGAAGAGTTTTATATCAAGTGAGTGCAAAACCTCATAGAAGTATTCTTAAACTTTTTGTCTTAACGTTAGCAACTAATAATACTACCAGTAAGTATGCAACATTTCTTTTATCTTTTAATTTAGGTTATAGGGCACTATAGGAATAAGTAGGAGAGATATGGCATCAGCAAACTTATTACAAAAGACTTCAGTAACACATGTGTTGTGTCTTTAATTTTTGTCTTTTACATTGTGTTAGGAAATGTTTACCAGAAGAGCCACTGGTTCTTCTCTATCAGATATAAATGGTAATGATGTGGTTATTTGTGACATCTCAAGCAAGACTTTGACATGTTACATCAACAAATATGTCCTAATTGTTTTAAACTTATAGAAGTAGATCAGCTATTTTCGAACAGGATGCTGTTCAAGTATTATGTGTTGGGTGTTGCAAAATTAATGATGTTGGCTAGATAGTAAAAGTAGTTTTTTGGATTGGTTTCCCCCTTTGCCTTTTTAATTAATGTTAATGGTTGCCATCAATGTGAACACTACTAGAGTAATTTGGGTTGTCCATGTTGGGTGGCAGTGAGGGTCCAGGTGTAGTCTAGGGTAGAGAAGTGCGTATAAAGCTTGCCAAATAGCTGAAATCAGATCAATAATACGTGGTTCAGATTCCATGTAAAGCTGTAGGTCCCCTAGTTGTCCTGGCTATAGGGCTATTAGTGAATGGTCCTTTCTGAGCTAAGTTGAACTCAGTTAGTAACAATGACTACACCATTTGTCCCATGAGTCATATGAATTCGCCCACATCTCTACAATTGGCTTCATAGAGATGAATAATGAAGAAGATTGGGGAGGAGATCTTTTTCCACATATCTGTCATGCTGTATTTATTTTAAGCAGGGATCCAATATTAGGTCTGTGACTTTGAATAAATATAACGAAATTTTTAATGGGATTTAATTTTTATTTCAGGTAAAAGATTTGGTGTTCAATTTGCACATGATTCTGTCTGATACAGTTAAGATGAAAGAGTTCCAGGAAGATCCAGAAATGCTTCTAGACTTGATGTATCGAATTGCCAAAGGTTATCAAAACTCCCCTGATCTCCGCCTTACCTGGTTGGCTAACATGGCACAAAAACATATGGAGGTATATAGTTTTACTGTACCTATATTGGTTATTTTACTTTCTGTAATATTAAACATATGCACATCCTATTTAAGATTTTGAAAGCAACATTTCAAGCAAAACCACAGAAGATAAGTTCACCAAACAGAAATGGAGAACAAAGACAGTTCATAACTATTCCAATTACTGACTAATGCATGAGAAGGCCGCTTTGCAACTATTTTATTTAATTTTTTTTACACCTTTCACATTTTCCTAAACGCTTCTTGCTGATTTGTCAAATTTCTTAACACAATAGCACTTTTCCATCGTTCAAGTTTTGAAAATAGTTTTCAGTGAGTTTCGTTAAAATCAAAGTTTGTCCTGGTGCATTTATTAAACACCGGTTTAATGTTACTTCAGAAGCACGCGATCGGCACAAGGGTAAAATCTGTATATGGTCTCACTTGGAATTGAACCCGGAACAGCTGTATGGAAAACTGCTGTCTTAGCCCCTTAGCTACAGCTGCTCCATTATTCTCATTACTGAATAAATCTTAACACAAAACTCCTTGTTCACTTAGTCATGAACAATCATCATCATTTTAAAGTTTTTCATTAACTTATATAAGTACTGTGTCAAGAACCAGTTCTCTGTTATTTTATTATCACCACCAGTGCTTGTGCATTTCATAGTGGTTTTATTTTAATTATTCTTCATCACCTTATCAAAGCTTATTGCACAAAATTTATCGTCCATTATTTACACGTCTTTTTCCATTTTCAGCCATATTTAACCAAAACTCACCATCATTTAATTAAAAGCAAACAAATAGTTTATAAATAAAATTATTCTGAAAACGGTAATAAAAATATTAAACACTCAAAGTACTAACCAAATTATCACCTTACTAACCAAATAGACTGATAGGCAGTTTGGGGGAAATTCAAATGTCAATAACTAACTGTGCAAGTAGCCTGATAGTACTATCTCACCTAAAATATCTAGGTTTCTTTTAAATATGTGTATTTCCTAAAAATAGCTTCAGATATCAAAAGGCTGAAAAGGAAAGTATGTATTGTACTGTGTACTTAAAAAAAAAATCAAACTCCAAATTGCATAGTGACCCTTGTGTTTTTCACAACAGCACAATAACCATACAGAAGCAGCAATGTGTCTAGTACACTCTGCTGCCCTCGTGGCAGAATATTTGCACATGCTGGAAGACCAGTCGTACTTGCCCAAAGGAGCCGTCAGTCTGCAGTGTGTCACACCTAATGCTTTAGAAGAGTGTGCTGTGTCTGAAGATGTGTTAAGTCCAGAAGAGGAGGGTGTGTGTCTTGGAAAAGACTTCACTGAGAGTGGGCTCATAGGCCTCTTGGAACATGCTGCCAACTCATTTTATTCTGTATGTATAATTTATTATTCCTTTAATTTGTAAGTAAACATAGTGCTTATTAATTTCAAAAATAAAAAATAGATTTCATGTCATTTAAAAAAATAATGAATCATAGTAGCACGGCGGCATGCTATTTGTAAACCCACTTTTATCCAGTACCTAATTACATATTTGAACTTGTATATCTTTTACTGTTTTACCTACATATCTTTTATTGTTTTACCAATATGCTGATAAACAAAAGAGGCAACCAACATGTTACTTAAACTATTCATGTAGACTCATTTGAAAAGTAAAATTACTTAAATTTATATTAAATATAATAAACATCATAATAATGTTAAGAACAATTAAATCATAGACAGATGAATCTAATTAATTTACTTTAAGATTACCTTTTAAAGTAAATGAAACATGAAAAATATTTAAACTAGAAATGATATTAAAAATGAAAAAATAATCAATGTTTTGTGCAATAATACTTTTATCTATACTAAAGTTAAGTATTTTGTAGGCTGGAATGTATGAAGCAATGAACAATGTATATAAAGTAATGATACCTATAACAGAAGCAAACAGAGATTACAAGAAACTTGCAAATATTCATGGGTGAGTTAGTTTGACCATTATTTCAATTTTAAGTATTGTTATTTCCCAACTACAGATTTTAGTTAAATATCTTTCTTTTTTCTTTTCTTTCTTTTTATCTTTTTAATTAAAAACTTTGCCAGTTCTCATGGGCCTGCAGGCCTGTGCGTGAACTTTATTTAACGAGTGAAGTACCGACTGTTGACTCAGTGGGGATTCGAACCTTGGACCTTGCCCTCCACAGTCCAAAGCCTTAAACACTGAGCCACCATGCAGGCTATATCCATAACAATAAATATGTTATGTATCAGTCCATTCTAGCCACAGGGTGAGGGTGGTGTTAAATAATTAACACACACGGTAAAGTTTGTCTCCGCATTGGACACAATAGCCAGTAAGCAAGGAGACGAACTTGCCTAACTGGGAAAAGGAATAGTGGAAGGTACAACTAGGTGGTATTTATATATCGTTATTGGTTTGTTTTCAGCTACCATTTATTAATCTTAAAAAGCTGTGAAATATAAATTTGGATCAAGATCCAAAAGTCATGATGTATATTAAAAAGGATATAAATTTAAAGTGATCTGACACAAAGCTATGTCCAAGCCATTTAACACCTGCCTCACTTATTCTGTTTATGCTGGCTAATCCCTCTGTAAAATAGTGCAAGAAGCACTCTGTAACAATATGATCCATTGTTTGGATAGATCTCACAATCACATGACTGTCAATCCTCATTGCTATTTGCAATAGTTAAATCTGCCTATGCCAGTTTGGAACCGATTCAACAGTGTCGATTCTCTACGAGTGAGGTTCATCTCACGTATAGTTATTGACGGACCATTAATAAAGACCTTTTTTGTCCATCAAAACTGTTCAATGCTATGGCCCAGCTGGTATTGGGCGAGACATTTGATCTCCTCAACTGGAAAGCACTACATATAGGTGGGTTTTGAGATTGTAAGCGACCGTTCTGATATTGGAGATCCTGTGTGATAGAGAAGTGCAGGGCATTCAAGATCTTACGGAATTCTTAAGTAATGCCTCCTGACGTCTTATCTTTGGAGGAGCTATATTGCACAGCACCGGAAACCAAGGAAGTGTAGTTGCCATGAGAGTGCCACTAATAGTTCTCATGATCCTGTTTAGTTGGATATCAATTGCTTTAGTATGTACACTATCAAGGGGAGTGATGTTGTTGGCGTCCACATCAAATCTTTAAAGCTGTATACACCTCTTGGGTTTACAAGAAATACCAGTAAATTCTTGTCACATATAAATCTCTAAACGTGCAACAAATCTGGTAGCTGGACTGGAAGTAATAATTTTTCTCTGAGACCGTGCTACACTAATCATTGTTTACAGCTTATCAATAAAATAAGCAAGGACACTCAAAATCAGCAGATCCCATATGTATAAACTACACACTAAAAACACTAAAAACACCAACTGAGATCCATCCTGTGCAATACTGCCAGTCCAGATCCATGATGATACACTCCAAAAATTGCCATCAGTGCCCCTCTGAAATTTATACAAAAATTAATGATCAATTCTGAAATGATGGTAATGACAGATATCAGTCAGAAAAAGACTTTAGTTTATTTAAGGGTGCATAATTTAATCTTTTGAATTTTTTATTTTGTTTTTACTATAAAGTACAAAAGTGCTTCATATTTTACTACTTTAGATTTTACTATAAAATCTAAAGTGTCTTGTTTATATGAAATTGGTCTAGTATTTGGATGTGCAGTGAGTGTATTACACATATAGGGTTTTACAAAATCCCACTTCCCCTCGTAACTTTTTCATACAAATAAATATACAGTACAAGTAAACGTCACACAACACAAATTTATTACAATATAAGCACAAATATATTACAATACAAGTACAAAATGCACGAATATTATGGTGATCGATTTCGGTGAACCACGCTCAGCTTCCTCAGACCAGAGGGATTCACAAAAGAATGAAAAATGGTGTTCAACAACTCAATTTATAGGCCTATGATCACGTGACCCCATTGGCTGGAATCATAAAAATGGCGGCTGCTGTGATATACAAATAAATAGGCAAGTAACCTTTTGGAGGATTTATATGACTGTAGTAGTAGTTTTTTTGTATTAATGAGAATTCCTTCCCCCCACTGAAAACAGGGGATTGTAAGAGTATGTCAGAATATTCAAATAGGAACTCTCATATCATCCCTTACAAACGAGGAAAAATACTGCTAACTAGAAGTGTATATGTCAATCTCTACCAAAAGGGTAGCCTCTTAAATGTTTAATAAAGTTAGATAATAATCACAATGTACATTAATCACTTTATAACATACTGTAAAAAGTAACGAGAAAGAACAAATTTTCTGCCATTTAATTGTACCTCTCTTAGTCTAATTTATTTGGGATCAAAGTTAAACAGGGAGGAATGGGACTTTGGGACACCCTGTATAGTATTTGATTTTCATCTATGTAAAGTTTACTTTTCATCTAATGGTCTACTTTTGTTTTGCTGTAGGAAATTACATGATGCTTTCAACCGGATGGAACAGTTGCAAGGAAAACGAGTGTTTGGAACATACTTTCGAGTTGGGTTTTATGGCTCAAAGTTTGGCGATTTAAATGCAGAAGAGTTTATTTATAAAGAGCCGACGCTTACGAAACTTCCAGAGATATTCAGTAGATTGGAGGTATTTAGTTAAAGAGTAGTTTTATAAGTGATAACAACTATGTTTTTCTTATGATTTTCCCTAAAAATTTAATCTCTTTATTTCTAATCCAATTCTTGTATTTATGGATATGGTGAAAATATGAGTAGATATTTTGGTTAATCATACATATTAAATACAGTAAACCCTAGATTTAACAGACTTCAGATTTAACGGACAGCTTACAGCTGTATTACAATATCTAAAATTTTATTTATCACAGAAGTTAGCTTATTAAGGAATTTTTATAGAAAACTTGTAATTTATAAAATATGTAGGTAAATCACCTTTATAAAATTTGTATTTCTATATTTTATTAATATTTGAGTTAACAATTAACTGGTAGCATCTCAGTTAGTTTTGATATGTGGCAATCTCATAATAGCTGGGCTGAATTTACCCTGATTTAACGGACAATCGGCTTTAACAGACTAGAGCCTGTCCCATATAGTCGGTTAAATTGAGGGTTTACTGTAATACACTACAATGAATACAAGATGATTCGAATATTCATCTTCTAGTGATACAAATATACAACTACTAGGCCAGTACCATAAGTTAAGTAAAACATAATGTGTTTAGTGCTGTAAATCAATATGTTTAATCAGTAAAACAATCTAGTCTTTCATTGTCATGACCATTTGACATATTCATCCATTCTCCACTGTCTTTACAGGGGAGCTGAATTCCTCGCTCTCATTTATAAGAAACCACCTAACTAGGGGGATATTGGCATACTAGCGGTTTAGCGTGGATTTTAATTGATTCCCATTTGCAAGAATTGGAGGGCTTTCATTAGAACTACGCCATAATGGCCTTGATGAATTCCTTTGGATGCAGATAAGCTAGTGCCACTGATTATGTGGTGAGCAATAAACATCAACACCAGAATTCTTCACCTTAAGGGGTGAGGGGAAGTTTGTCTTGTTTACATATTCGTCTGTATATGTGTACATGTTGATGGGTCCAGCCATCCTGTTGATGTTGCTGGTTAGGCTTCTCAAGACATATGTTAGGCGATTAAGAGAGCCCATAATATATTTATATATGTCTGTGTGGTTTCCATATTATTTAAACATGCAACATTTAAGAAGGGAGTTTATTAGGACCATAAGTTATGATTATAATAAGGCTTGGCTATGACATAGGACATTTGAAAATTGTAGGATTATAATGAATACGGTTTACCACCCTCTCCAGCCACATGAACCAACACTACAAAGCCTTGTAGGGAAGTTGAGATAATTATTTTATAGCCTTCTCCCACATTACAAGGTTCGTGGAGAAGTGTAATGGAAGTTATATGCCGAAATAGAAGGTTTGTGTATAGTCAGGCTTAAAATCCTTCTGTTTCTTTTATTGGTCGCTGATCAAAGTTTTTTATTATCTTTGGTAGTACTTCCACATACTCATGGAACGTGGCAAATAGTAATTTAATCACTGAACCCACAAATTCAAACAGCTAGATGTAGTCTACCCTCTTACTAAATTAATATTAAATTAAATGAGCAATAGTTAAATTAAATGTATTCTGCCCTCCCACTAAACGAATACACAGCCAAAGGTGGTCCACTCTTCCACTCATCTAACATGTACACTGTTCAGTTAAACGTAATCCGCCCTCCCAACCCAAAAAAAGACCCTGCTTGTATGACCATGTTCTCTTGACTTTTATCAGTTTTTTTTTTTTGTTTCCTCCATACAGAACCAAGCAGCATTTTTAACTCTTTGTTTCCCATGTTATTTTTTGCTGGTCTGGACAGTTACGAAAACAAAATTTTTATAGCATTTTGCCATGGTATATAATAGAACTGTTTCATAGATTGCCTATTCCACTTGATACCAAAAGATATTTAAGCACACCTTAAAGCTTTAAGGCTTGTGTGATTAATTTTTAATTGAATTTCACTTTGTTAATGTCTGTCTACTAGTCAACCCTAGAATGTAGACAGTATCAAACCACACACACACACACACACAATACATGTACATGTACAATGGTAGTGACCTGACCCACCCATACACGTACAGAGGCGTTGACTCGCCCGCCCATACATACACATACAGAAAGACTATTACTAATTCAGTCCACTATACTAATGATTTATATTATTTTGTTAATAGGGGTGAAATACTACAAAATTCTGTTTGTAATTTCATAAGTAAAAGAAAACTCAATGTATTTATAAGATATATATTTTTTATAGAATTTTTATGCTGAACGGTTTGGACCTGGCAACTTGATAATCATTAAAGATTCCAATGTAGTGGACCAAAACAGCCTGGATCCAGACAAAGCCTACATCCAGATCACATATGTAGAGCCTTACTTTGAGCCATATGAATACAGATACAGGCTCACCCATTTTGACAGGAACTTCAATATCAGTAAGTTGTTATAGTCCTATTAACAATTATTTAAATGCTTAGTTGCAAGGAAAAAGGCATAATGTTCAATTATGAAACCTTCATGCTCTTAACACGTTCGCTGCGGTAATTTCATGGAAGGGTCACCCTGAATGCGGAACAGTTGTTTTTGTACTTTGGAGTTAAAGGGGTGTACATTAATATATTGTAGTTTTAAGTTATATTGAAAATTACATGTATTTCTATAGTGGATGCACTTCTGTGCCTTCCGTCAATTACGTCAATTTGCCGCGTCATAAGTTGGTAGCACTGAAAATAACACAACAAATCATAAACTAGGCCTAGGAGTGATTGATTATGAAATTAATGGTAATCTAGACATATTATTGCCTGTTGATTGCAGTTCAGTTATATCAAATTGAGCAATGTTTTGTTATGAGCATCAGTGGAATAATTGTTGAAATTTGATATTAAATTAGGAATTTTAATATTTTTTAAACTCCCTTCAGTGTCAGGAAAAAAGTACTAAGGGACTCAGTGCCATTAAAAACACCTGCTTGAAAAGATAAAAGAAATTAAAATAATGAACAATTTGTATGATTTCCAACCCTACAAATCTACTGTACGTACAAAACTGTATCTTTTTACAGTGCTGGGATTGTAAGTGTACAAACTGCATAAAAATAAAGCTTTACTGTACTAAAAACACTTATTATTTTACTGTACCTACTATATATTGAAAACATAAAAAGTTAGTTTTGTGGAAATTATAGTAATTATTTTACATTCAAATGCAAGTAAATACTATAAACACCAAGAAAATAAACAAGTTGCTAATAAGCGGATCATAATAGTTCAGAATATCAAATAGTTCTTGTTACAGTTTCATTAGGCATGGCAAATATTTTTTTGTACTAATGTATGAAATTCTATTCATAAAAAGATTTAAATTATTTTGATTGCTTTTTTTCACTCCTTGTTAGTTGTTGTGGGTTCACCCTTGCTCAATATAACGCTAACCTACTTGTAAGGCTAGGGCCCATGAATTTATTTATTTCCAACGGCAACCACCATTTCAAATGCAGAATAATAAATGCAATAGCCTAATGCAATATGACAAAATAATACACAAGAGTAATAAATTTAACTAACTAATCTAGAATAAAATACAGAACGAACAAACAAATAATAATAAATAACAAAACACAGTTTAATACAATGGATACTTATCATAAGTTATATGTTGCGGGTGTGATGGATACATCTTACTTTTTATGAAAATAAGAAAGAGATAACTAAATAAACCTAAGTTATAATGGAACTAGAGTAATCAAGACAGTCTAATGAGGCAAAAGTAACTACAAGAATGTGGGAGCCACCATAACTTAGATTAAGTCATAATCGCTAAGGCCTTGGCAATTTGGATTTTAAAAGAGGATATGCTAATATCGAAGAAGTCCACTTGTGAAGCTACAATGCTTCCAGTCCAAAGAAGTCGAGTGATACCAATGTTGTAGGAGTAGTCAGCCGGCATAAATCTGCATTGAAAAACAGCCCTTGATCGTGTACCCCTGCGGATTAGTGAGGTCCACGCAAGAAAGTAGAGAAGAACAATCCATATTCCATTGAGGAGCTTGAAAAGAATTACTAGGTCAGCGTATTTCCTCCTCAGAGAAAGCCGATCCAATCCGAACTCACTTTCAACAATAGCAACTGGAGTGCCGAGGTATGAGAACCCCATCCTGGTACCAAGTAATCTGACAAACCTAGTCTGAACTCCATTCAATAATTCCTGATGGCCAAGCTGGTGGGGTGTCCACACAACCGAGCAATACTCCAGTAGGGGACGGACAAGAGATTTGTACAGGGTAACGAGTGTCTGCGGTGATTGAAATTGTCTGGTAGATTGCATAATAAAGCCTATAAATACATTAGCCTTGGATGTTATGTTGGGTATATGGTCAAATGGACTCAGTGTTGAGGTGAAAATAATTCCCAGGTCCCGAATGCTATCCACCCTCTTCAATATAGCACCATCAACACGATAATCATAGGCAAAGGGATTTCTACGCCATGAGAATGAGATAACCTGACATTTATTAACATTGAGTGTCGTGGCATTGCTCGTACACCAATCAGTAATGCCATAGAGGGAAAGCTGCAGAGCATCATGATCCCGTATCGAGTGAATTCTGGAATATACCTTCATGTCATCCGCGAACATTGAGAAATTTGTGGAAATGACATCACCAATATCATTAATAAAGATATTAAACAATAAGGGGCCAAGGTGAGACCCCTGGGGAACTCCAGACTTAACTACAAAAGGCCTGGAAGTCGAACCATCGCATTTGATAACATATTCTCTGTTCTCAAGGTAACTTTTCAACCACTTCAGCAGTGCACCGCAAACTCCATATCCCTCCAGCTTTGCAACCAGGATTCTGTGGTTGACCCTGTCAAAGGCCTTTGCGAAATCAAGATATACACAATCGACCTGACACCCATTGACAAAGGCAGCTGCGATGAATTCCTCCAACTGTAGAAGATTGGTCACAGTTGAGCGTCCCTGAAGAAAGCCATGTTGTACTACAGATAATAAAGGCTTGAAATGGAAGTTCAGGTGTTCAAGAACTATACTTTCAAAGACCTTAGCAATTGTTGACTGTATAGATTTTTGAAAATGGGCACAATATAGCTTTTCTTCAGGGCAGGTGGGAAGATTCCTGCAGACAATAGAGTTCTTAACAAAATAGCTAGATGCGGAGCAAGGATGTAACACAAAAATTGATAACTATGGGAGGTATGCCGTCTGTGCCAGCCCCCTTTCGAGAATCAACAGCTTGGAGTCTCTGCTGGATGTCTGTGGCAGAAATATGACAGTCAGAAATAGAAGAATTGCATCCAAAGTTATAGGAGTGCACAGGAACATCCACATTAGAAAATACGGATGCGAAATGATTGGCAAATAATTCAGATTTACTTGGTGAGTCCAGCACTTCAGGCATATCAAGAAACATTCTTTGCGAGATATTGGGAGTGCGCTTGAGGCTGTTTATATGAGACCAAAATGCTTTTATGTTAAGGGGGATGCTGGCTTCAATTTTAGAGTTGTATTCGACTTGACATTGCTGAGCAACCCTCTTGAATTCTTCCCAAACTTTCCGAAATGCATCATAGTCAGTAAGACTCAATGTTTGTTTGTAACGTTTGTGGAGCATTTTCTTCCTGATAACTAGTGACATGAGGTCTCTGGAGAACCAGTTAGGAAATATGGAGGCACCAACCACTTTCACAGGAGTGAAGGACTTCACAATTTCACCCAAGTAATCACTGAATCTGTTAACAGCCGATTCTGGGTCTACTAGATCATCAAATACAGGGTACTCTATGTTTTGAAGTTGACCAAAAACAGAGTTGAGATCACAGTTCCGAAAATCCATGAAAGAGTCTTGGTCTGGGGCGAGAGCAAAACTCATCGAGATCGATCGAAATTGATAGGGCTGGGTGATGTATATCCTCCGCCAAATTGGTATCCTCTCCAGCAGCAGAAACTTCAGTAGATGTTACTGATGACAGAACGAGGTCAAGGCACACTCCACGGTAGTTGGGGACAGAGTTAAACTGCTTCAAATTGTGTGAGATTCCCATATTGGTGACAATACGAGAGGCATCATTTGTTTGAGAGAGATCAATATGGTTACAGTAGATTATCCGGTCTGTTAGCAGCAACGACACCCTCTTCAAATCCTTTACAAAAGTCTGTGTAAATTGAAGAAGGCTGGCTGGGCGGTATATAATCGTTACCTAGAAGCATCTTAGAAGAAGGTAAATTGCAGGAGACGAACACACACTCTACATTGTTAATAGTAGTTGTTAATCTACAACTAGGGATAATGTCACGAACTGCGATAAGAGCACCGCCCCTGCTCAACTTACCGCTAGTTAATTCAGACCTGTCACATCTATATACACTGAACCCCGCAAGACCAAGATCCAAATCATTAACCTGAGGGGATAGGTTAGTCTCAATTAGTCTGAATTAAGTTTCTTTTCAGACAACACGAAGTATGAAAGGGGTTTAGTTTATAAAAAATGTTTATATAGTTGGTATTTAATTTTTAAGGACGTATTTTCAAAGAGTTTTAATATATTTTTTCTCCTCCAATAATGAATGTGAAAATGTTTACCTTGATGTAGTTGAGGGATAAGCTAATAATGTATTTGGAACAACGTTACAGAGAGGTTTGTATACGCAACTCCATTCACCACTAGTGGGAGGGCACATGGAGAACTCCATGAGCAATACAAGAGGAAAACCATTCTTACTACAGCTAACCATTTTCCATACGTAAAGACTAGAATTCAAGTGATTCAGAGGAAACAAGTAAGTTTAATATATTTTTTCGTCTTTTCATGATTTATATTTTGTATGAGACTTATTTACTATTATGATAAAGTCAGTTACAAAGCAAAACCCATATTTTTAGTAAACCCATATTTTTTAATATACTTTTTAACTAACAGTTTACTTAATAGTAACAATTTTTGTCAAGAATTAATTTTTTGTGATTAATGAAATGCAATTATCTTATGTATATACAGTTTACAATAGTTCAATCTCTTAAAAATTGTATTTATATTTATCGTGGATGCACATGGCATTGTGTTGTATATTAAATTAAAGATCTTTACAAGGAAAACATAATGCTACAACTGTTACTATAAAAGATCCTACTTAAAATGGCAGTTGTTGAAATGTACAAAATCAAGCTTTTTACAAAACATTCTGTTATAGTTCTTATAAAATGTTGAAAACCTTAATTTATATCCGGGATGTTTTGCTATGGTAAACCATAAAAACTCAATATTTTGCTATGGTAAACCATAAAAAGAAAGGAATGCTAAGACAATTTTCAATTTGTTTAATTTTGTAATACTATTGCTATTTTATGTAGGATGGATACTGCAAGGTTGTAATTTTAAAGCTTTGACTAAGGTGATCTTTTTGTGGTCAAGTTTGCAGCATTTTGTTCTACTAATAGAGACCTTTAATATGACGTAATTCTAATTTGTGATTTCCTCCTGACTTGTGGGCCGTCCCCAGTACAAAGCAAAATATTTATATTTGCTTCAAAAAGGAGATTTTTAGGTATAGTACATATGTGTAATGTCTTGTTGCTTTATATTCAATGGTTAAAAAAAAAAAAAAAAAAAAAAAAAAAAAAATATGCTATCCCCAGACTTTTGGTACACCCTGTAATACAAGGTGGGAAAAAATATGGATGTGCTTTTACAACTTTTTTATAACTTCACTTGTAAAATGGTTATTTTTTCCATGGATAATATAATAATATAACTCTTTGTAATAACTGTGTTCTATAAAGTGTAGTTTTTGATCAGAATAATTGATATGAATCGTGAAATAACGGAGAAATAATATTGATGAAATTAGTTTCTTTTGAAATTCAAATGGTGGTCATAAAGTTTGGTTTGGATAGCAGAGTTCTTTCATTTGATACAAAACTCGACCTAGGCTTACATTGAGATTTTCGTTCAACTCCTGATGGGCCGTCCCCCTGAAAGGATGAAATGTCGCTAATGACGTCAAAAAGTAGGTTCTATGTAACCATGATGATGTACAAGATTTCAATTAAGTAAAGTCATATAAAAGTTGTGAAAGCCTTTCCATATTTTTTCCACATTGTATATTATATTCCTTCATTCAGCCATAGGCTAGAGAGATACAATAAATATTGCTGTGAACATTTGTAATGTATTTTGAATGGATACAAAAATAAAAAATATGGGTGAATTCTTTTTTTATACTAAGTATAGTTTTTTTTTTTTTTTTAGATTACTAGTTTGTCAAACTTAACAATCATGATCGTTCTTTCTTTGGAATAAATTCATCCATTTTCGTTTATATGAGCATGGCAAGATTTATATAATAATCATGGTGGCACCCTTATAGGTAGTTTTGACTCCCATAGAAGTGGCGATTGAAGACATTCAAAAGAAAACAGCTGAATTGGCTCAAGCTACACAACAAGATCCTCCAGACCCAAAAATATTACAGATGGTACTACAAGGCTGCATAGGTAAATTCGTTTCTGTAATACTTCAAATACATTATTTTTTAATTTGTACTATCATGACATATTTTAGTACTTGTATATTAAGTACTTGTATTTTAAATATAGTTATAGATTTAAACAAAATAACAATAGTTCCTAAGCTTTATCAAGCCAACAACCTCAAAATAAATACCTTTTTTCACCATTTGTAATGGATAATGCGCCTCAGTTAATCATTAGTTAACATTTACAGATAATTTACAATGATTTATACACTAACCGCTATTAAAAAATGAAAACTATTATTTCAGTGGGCACCTCTTGAAGACAAGAGCATGTCAACCTAATTTTAAATATGAAGTTATTGGAAATTTTCAATAAATTATAACCATCAATAATTAACTGTCAAAAATTAACTTATAATAAGGTAACAATCATTATCCTGAATCAAATCAAATCAAGATATCTTTATTCATAAAAATTATACAGAGTGTATACATCGAATAGTGTCAATAAATAATTTTAAAAAATATATATTCTTATGACTTTAAAACTTTTCTAGATTATACTGTGATAAAGTCAAAAGATATGATTTTAATTTAAATTTATCAATAATTAATTACTTAATTTTTAATTTGGTTTGGAATGAATTTTAGAAAATTAAGGCCTTTGTTAGAGGTTTTGCTTTTGAAAATTTCTAAATTGTGTTTTTCTGTTGTAAATTGATTGATTCTCTGTAGAGCGTAAACACCAGAAGATTAATTTTTTAAGACCGAATTGATATGATCATTCCATGAAAGGTTGCTGTCAATTACTAATCCTACAAATTTTGTTGAATCAACCTGGTCAATACTGAATCACGGATTACAATGTTTGGATGAATTTTTTCATTAGACTGTCTTGTAGAAAAGGTAATAAAATTGGTTTTTGAAGTATTTATTAGAAGATTAGTTCTATTCAGATAATTGTTTATATGTGAAAGGTTTATTTTTTATTTTGATTCAATTTCTCTTTTCTCTTTACTTGCAACTGTAATAAAATAGTAATTTTAGTACCATAATGAGTAATGAAAGATGCTTCTAGAAAATTTCTGTATGTGAGGATGTTCTTGCATGTAAAATAATTAGATTATAATCAGTAGTTGATTACATTGCCTCACTATAGCATTAGCAGTATAGTGTGAGCGTTTTATGAAATTGTTGTGGAAGAGTGTTAATAAATTAATTTGAATCAAAACTTTTAACATTCGTAAAGTTTACTGTTCATATTTTTTT
Source organism: Stictocephala bisonia (assembly GCA_035578905.1). Taxonomy (NCBI): domain Eukaryota; kingdom Metazoa; phylum Arthropoda; class Insecta; order Hemiptera; family Membracidae; genus Stictocephala; species Stictocephala bisonia. Next base: position 68,528 of record JAQJVL010002443.1, read on the forward strand.
AAGGAACCACAGTTAACCAGGGTCCTATGGAGATGGCAGTTGTCTTTCTCTCTGAGTTTGCTGATGGGAAAGGAAGCCCAACCAAACTTCAAAATAAACTAAGACTCTGTTTTAAAGACTTTTCTAAAAAGTGAGTATATTGGTATGATTGTTTCATAATGCTAAAATAACTTGAGTTTTATAACAAGTATATTCAACTTGTACACTACCTTCCCAATATAGCAGCAGTCTTCCACACAAGTGATCTTATAGAAAGCAGGTGGTCTGTATTTAATTTAACAATTAAAATTCAGTTCTTTGTTGATTTTATTATTTTACCAATTTTAGCCTGATGATAACTAACAAAAAATATTATTTAAAAAATTTTCAAAAGTAAATTACATGACTTAGGCAAAATGTTAAGGTTCAGTTAAAAAAAATTAATGTTTTCAAAAAACTTAATAATCTTGTTCCAAAATTCAGTTCACTACGTGCTTCAGCCCCTGCCATGGCATGAGGGTGTGTATTTTTTGCCTTAATTGGCTGTTCGGGTTATTCAGACATCAGGGTCATCAAAGTTCAGGTTTGCGGGGACTCTACTGCAGTAAAATTGTATCTTTTTGCATCAGTAAAAGTGCATCAAAAACATTTTATACAAGCATGAGTTATTATTTCTGGATATTGTTATCTGTATTATCTGTTACTTTCCTATTTAATACAGTTTACGTTTGCTATGTACATAATAGAATGTTATGTTAACAAGTTTTGCTTTCATAAGGAATTGATTACAATGTTGGTCTATAAATAAATAGCTTATGTTGACCCACACTACAGGCACGTGCGAGTGACGCAGATTCTTCGGTTTTAGGCCTCTAAACGAACCAGAAGCAAGCTTTTAACGGCAGACTGTATCATCCAAAATGGGATTGGTGCCATCAGCTTCTGATAATTGTGCCCCAATTGTACACATATTCTACACAATTATATACATCTGCAGAATTACGTGTAAGATATGTTAAGATAGATTATATGTTATTGAGTGTACATATATATGTTCATAAGAAATAAACCTGCACAGTCGCTTCACAAGGTAGATAAACATTTTAACTTATAAAAAATAAAGTGTGTATGTAAAATATACACACTGTAAAATCAAAGAGAAAAATAGCATCAATAACTAATAACATAACAAACATAGCATACATTCCTAATAACTTAGCAAACATAGCATACATTCCTAATAACATAGTAAAAATAGCATACATTCCTAATAACGTAACAAACATAGCATACATTCCTAATAACGTAACAAACATAGCATCAATTCCTAATAATGTAACAAACATAGCATACATTCCTATTAACGTAGTAAACATAGCATACATTCCTAATAACGTAACAAACATAGCACCAATTCCTAATAACGTAGTAAACATAGCAGACATTCCTAATAACGTAACAAACTTAGCAATTCCTAATAACGTAGTAAACATAGCATGTGAGGGAGACAAAGGTAGTTGGACATTTGCCATCATTACGTGAAAAATAACAATCACGACGTTTCGATTTGGTAAAACCCAAACCTTTTTCAAGTGCTAAAAACTAAATTACATCTACACAAACATGTTATAAAACTACGTTCTTAAACTAATAACTTATCTACTTTAATAATTATCTACATTTTGAGACCCATCCCCCCCCCCACCAAAGCTGGAAAGCGTGCCAACTGGGGGATGGCTCAAAACAAGTCGAGCGATGGGATCACGGGTGGCAGTTGGAGGGTCAAAATAAGACTCGGCAGCTGAGCAAAACTGATTTATTACCAAGAAGCAAAAAAAAAATAATCAAAAACGGCAGAAGGCCACAATATAAATTCTCACTTAATAAATAACAACAAACACTAAAATTAACAAGATAAGACACAAAAGCTACAAAAACAACAAACGCAACAAATACCAAAATTACCAATTCACAACTACATGGCCTATCTGCAGTTTAGCCGGAGACCCCCAAAACGTAAGATAAATTTAATGCCCACATAAAATTGAAAATTTAGAAAACTTCTGGCAAACAACAATTAAACCGGCAATTTAGCCCCAAATCCCATAATTCCACCGGGCCAGGGAGTAAGCCGGAATCCCTGGGCAGCTCCGAATTAGATGTTAAATCAAAGCACAATAATCCCCTTTTGGTGAAAGTTTAAAAATTAAATAATTTAAAAGAAAATATAACACGGTACCGTTCGAGTAAAAATGCACTTCCAGACATCTATAATACCATTAACAACAAAATAAATAACAATAACTAGGCCTAAACATATAAATAAATAATAACATGATTTAACAATGGGGACCTAACAAATATAAAAATCTAAACAAATGTAACAAGAGAATAAACTAACTAAAATAAATAACAATAGATATTGGCATAAGTTCTTTTTGTATTTTAAAAGTTTTTTTTTCCTTTAGTAAAAAAAATATATATGAGTTGTGACACCCTGTACGCTTTTTTATACAATGGCGGGGCATTGCCCGTATTTATTGTGTGTTTTACTGCCGATGTGCAACCGAGAGGCTGGTCCTCATTGTACGATAAAATGTTTTTATATTTACTTAAAACAGCGTGCATTTGACCCTGGACACTACTATCGAGGTGCTTTAGCTTTTCAGTTAAACTTGACTCAAACTCTTGTTTATCACAAAGCACTATACGGTTCACTTTCCGCCCTACTTCTGAATGGTGTTTCAATATGGCTGATTTAAATATCTGAGCAAGATTTATCTTTCCCCCTGCATTCAAGTGTAAGCCCTGTTTGGTGTAATGTTTTCGTTTGAACTGAGTTTTAAGGTTGATCAAACAGATATTCTTTGTATTGTGTTTGGAAGTGGTGTTTATTAATTTTCTCAACAAGTTGTTTGCTGTTGCTATGTGCTTCTGTAAATCTACATCATGTCTATCTGGAATGGTACAAAAAAATAGTTTAGGCTTGCACTGGTTAGGTAGCATTTCCATAGCTCGCCGCATGGTTGATTGGTATTGTGCGCGTGTGTCTACATCATTGGTCCCCCCCATTACAAATACAATATCACGTTCATTCATGTGTTGGCATTCACCCGCTAATTTAGATACAAGGTGTTGTAGTTTTCCATTCGGCACGAATTCCACTTTTAATTCAAAATTACTTGGAAGTCTTTCCTCCAACAATTCAAGGATACCTCTACCATGACTATCCGCTACAATGTAAACTTTAAATTTTTCTACAGGTTGTGGTTCTACTTTGGTCAATCTAGCTACTGTCTCGACTGATCCTAATTTTAAATTCACTGGTACAACCACTTCCTCGTTACTTACATTAACCAATTTTGCCCAACAACAATTCTTCACAACTTTGGTGAGAGTCCTAGCTAAGTATACCCCGTGTGTAGTTAAGTCAACAGGCTCTACTATGACTTCATGTCCCTCTAGGTTTCCCTGTACTGCTTTATTCTTACTTAGTTTCACGCGAACTAACTTCTCGCTTCGCGCTGGCACGGTATTGTTAGCCACACAGTATGCGGAACTCTCTACTGAATAATGGGTCGGTTTATTAATCCCTTGGGACACGGTATTGTTGTACTTCGTTCTAATGGAACGATGCGGGTCGGGTACCGCTTCCCCCTTCGACAGTTGGTTCAACCAAACCTCCTGCCCGAAAAGCTTAAGCACGCCCTGTTCCAAATGAATACTACCGTTCCCCTCACGCAAGATGTCACACCCTAATACAGCCAGATAACCCTTAGGTAGATTTCCAACAACAAAATTCCCCGGTACTTTAACCCCTGGTTTTAAATTTAGTGTGATTTTTTGTCGGCCATAAATCTTTAAAGTTTGCCCTGATATTCCCCGGATAATGACATCAGGTTCGCTCAACTTGGCAGAAGAAGCTCCCCTTTTTATTAGAGATACTTGTGCCCCAGTATCAATCAGCACCTTACCCTCAGCCCCTTCAATTTGTCCTATTGCTACTAGTTCCTCAATTAAATTTTTAATTTCTGGCACAATTCGTACATGTTTTTCCCCGATAATTTGTCTGGTCACCGCCTGTTTGGGTCGCTGATATACAGCACTTCCTAGTCTCGGGGGGTCGTGTCGGCGTTCACACTGGCCCCTGATTCGTTTCCCGAACGCTGGTGGTCTGCGCTCAAGCGCACGCGACAGTCGCGTTGTCTATGTCCGACTCTCCCACATCGCCAACATGACACACTATTTCGCGGCGATCCACCACCTCGACTTCTACAGTCCCGCGATACGTGCCCTTTCTGATGGCATTTAAAACATGTCATCTCTGTCTGGAAAACTTTCTTCTCCGCAGTAGACTGACCCCCTTTTAGTAGATATTCAATTGCCACGGCGGTGGTAATGGCATCCCGTATGGTGGTTGGGAATTTTAGCCGCGTTTGGTCGCCTACTTGGCCCACCAAACCTCTCACGAACGAGTCAAGCGCCCGCCTATCTCCTTCCTCACGCAATGCCTTATTCACTTCAGCATTCGCGGTCACCCGCACTGTCTTTTCATTGAGACATTTAACACGGTCGGCAAAAGCCTCAATTGTTTCACCTCGTCGCTGTTGTACGACCGAGAGTTGCTGGTAGTATGACTGTTGTGGTGCTTTGTCGCTAAAGCGCTGAATCAAAGATTCTCGGAACGCCTCATAGTTACCTAAGTTAGCCTGATCTTCTCCCGTTATGAATTTCTGCGCGTTTCCCTTCAACTTTAGTTTGGCTATTTTTAGTTTCTCGGCGTCTCCCCAATTACTTAATTCTCCAACATCCTCGATACTTTGGAGGAAACGATAAACTTCGTCCGGCTTATCTCCATCAAACTCTACTATTGTCCCCACTAATGAAAAGTCCGGCTTCGTTCCTGCCGTTTCGACTATTCCCCTCATAGTTCGGTCCAGCTGATCCACAAAAGGTGGTACTTCCTCAGCTGCCGAAGCTACAGTAGCTAATTGTTGATGCAGTTCGTTTATTGCATCCTGGATCTCCATATCCCGTCCCCCAAGGCTCACGCGTCCGGCCATAGTAATTTATTGAGAAATCTACTCGAGATAATGCAAATATAAAATGGCGCAGTACAACAAATATATTCTAATATGACATTCAATGTACGATCACAAAGCCCTAAGAGTGCAGTGGGTAGCTTGCTCTCAAAATACAAAAAGCGGTCCTCTTATTTTTCCCTTTGACTTATTATTTCCAACTTTCTAATTTTATTCAAGCTACTGGTTTATTAGCACACCCACTCACTTTTACTATAATCCCTTAAAATTATAAAACACTGTTTAGTACCTAAACAATTTGGACTGTATCTTAGAATAATATTTTACTTATATTTATTTATGCTGAAAGTGGGTATAATCTTTCACCTTATCTCTCAATTGATTCGACCTGCATGCTTATAGTACGACAGTATCTGGTTTCACACTGCAGTACTTACAATCAACTCAATGTTAAACAATATAAATTAACCAACAATGTTACTACAACCAATTTCACAATTACTTATAACCAGATAATTTCACTGTCACCAGCCTTATAAGCATATGCCCTCAATTTACCGGTACCTAGACAGGCTATGATTATACCTCATTAGTGTACAATTTAAAATATAACAATTCTAACAATTAAATTTAAATTCAGTCAACACCTCAAAATTATTCAATAATTAAAATTAAAATTTTGAAAACAACTTATATTTCCTTTGTAATTACTTTAATCTTCAAATTAAGTATTTAATTAAATTACTTTTCCAGAATACAACACTGGTGCACTTAGAGTACACTTACTTACTCATTACTTATTAAAGGTGTGACTCCACTTTATGCTATTAATTAAATTGGAACATACTCACAGTAAACTCCTATTGGTGTTATTTTCGCAAACACACCCCACACCTGACACCATTTGTGACACCCTGTACGCTTTTTTATACAATGGCGGGGCATTGCCCGTATTTATTGTGTGTTTTACTGTCTGCCTGCAACCGTGATCGTGAGTACATGTAGTAAGTAACGCGGTTTCCCCTTTGATTCCCGGGCTTGCCATGTCTGTTCAATTTATGTAAAATTCGTTTATTAGTTTTCAGTAATCATGTTTAATTTGTAACCGTAACTCAATTCTAAATTCATTTAGAGACAGCACAGACAATGGCAAGCGCCGTTAATTAATAATTGAAATTAGATTTGTTTGAATTTAAATTGTTGTATCTTAGAATAACCACGTTGTTAACTAACTACAAATTATATTAATTTTATATTGTTTATTTTAAAAGATTTCATACTAACTGTAAACTTGTAAATTAACTTGTGTCAAGGTTCTAAATTCACTAAAACTTAACAATTTTTATTAATAAAACACTCATATTACCTATAATTGTGTTGCTGTTTTCAATAAAAAAGCTCCCAACCGATCCATCTATTAGGCCAACCAGCACTACGTTTTAGGTAATATTGTGAATAATTTATTAAATTCAGTATACGGAATACACTCCGGTAAAGTCCGCGAACTCAGTCAGTGTGGTGAACCATCAGTTTTTGTGAGTTATTTCTCCAGCTGGTGTGTAACTACCCTCATCAAGGTGTCAGGTGTCACAGAGTCCCCCAATGGCTGTGTTGAATAGAATCACTGCAAAAGTTCCAGTTTTAGGCCTAGGCCACATAAAGTTCCACACCATTTTCCTTTTTTATTTCTTTTTTTATTTATTTATTTATTTTTTTCCACAAATCACCCCCAGCTCAGCCGCCGGGAAAAAAGATGGAACGAACTGACCTGAGGACTGAAGAAAACACCCAGATGTAGGGAATGGCAGCTTAGTCGCAACATGTGCTCTACGACTTGGTCCTCAGGCCAGGCAGGCAGTGCAGAAGGTCGACCTTCCCCGGACGGCAGGCCGAGGGCTGAACGTCCCACTCGAGGACCCTGGACTGCAAGGTCAAACACAGCCATTAAACACAGTCCAGCCATCACAACAAAATATTACACATAACCCCTAAATATAAGGGTGCATGATTTAACAAAACTGGACATGAAGAGCAAACAAGACAGTAAAAGATTAACTTAAGGCTATGAATAATTATGTTGGCAAACTCAGATTTAAAACCCATTTACAAATTTAACAAATTATAAAAGACGTAATTATGTATATGGAACTGAAAATGACAAACTGAAAACTAGGCTATGGATACATGAGCAATAGGTTATAACATGAAAATCAAAGGGTACAGCTAGGCTAGGTTATTGGCAAAGAACAAAAATATGGTAAATGGGTAACTCCAACTGTAAAAAGGCTCAACCAAACATTATACAGAACTACTATTGATAATAAAGGCAGATATAAAAAGCAATGAACGGTAAAAAAGTAACCTGGAGCACATGGCTCAAACCTAGGTTAACCAAACTAGACAAAGAAAATACAAATTTAACAAAACCCTGAAAACACAAGCAAGAACGATTAATATTTTCAATGAAACAAAAGTATTTTCACCAAAAGGGTGATTAGATATTAAAACTTACAGAATGAACACTTACGTTTTAGGAGCTCTAGCCTGGCATAGTAAGGAGGTACGGCCGAGTAGAACTCTACTAGAACAATCTAGAAGATGGCCAACCTGACAGCCAAAAGCCGGAACACGGAACGAACGGAACCGGGCCAACGGCCACCAAACTACGCGAAACGCAGGCCTGAGAGAATCTCAGGCAGCCCGGCAGACTACGATGAAAAAAAAGAAATGTACCGGTCTAAAGACCCGGTACAATTTTAACCTAGATCCTAGAATGGGGTACAACAAAATGAACTTCTAACAGGGTTAATTTAACAGGGTTAAATTAATATAACCAATTAGGCGCTGTCAAGGTCACAATATCAATGAAAAATGTCAAAACACAATTAAAATTAATATTCAAATCAGACTGAAATAATATTACAGTAACTAATCATAAATATATGGTACCTGAAAAACACTATTAATTTAAAATAACATTCAACATGCACAAAAAATGATATATATGCCTTGGAAGGACTGAGACTACTATTACAATTACATTTTAACCTGAAAAGACAACAATTATTAGGAATAAAACAATACAATAATCAAATATTACAAAAATGATGAAGTCTTACGACCCGCAGTGACGATGGCGTCTAGACGTCCCAGGCACGAAGTGAGGATGATACAATCCAAATGCAGTGTCTACGAAGTTCCCTCCAAGGTGATAAAGCACGGGGACTAGACAAACATACACACTACACTTCACAACAACCATATACAGACTGACGAGGTCAGGGACGTACGCTCCGAGATCGCCAAAAATGCGGTGACTCAGGTACGGGGACGTAGACTCATGGGATGTTTAATTGTTATAGGTGCAGGTGGTGTAGGATTCTGGTTAGATGATGTCATGAGTGTATTGAACTTTTTATCAAGTGTGTTTTTAAGTAAAGGAACCCAAATGGGTCTAACTTCTATGCTACTTTGACTGATTACTTGTTCATTATTTAGTTTCATAAAGGCACCTTCGATGAATTTACGTTTAAAAAAATGTGGTTCCCTGTGAAGTATTTTAGTGTTATCCCAGTTAAATCTGTGTTCATTGTTCCAGGCATGTTCAGCTAATTTAGAATGTGTAGTGTCTCCTTTTTTAATGTTATTTTTGTGTTCTTTTAGCCTAACTTCCAGTGGTCTCTTTGTTTCCCCTATGTATTTTTCATTGCATTCACAAGTAATGCAATAAACTACATTTTTGGAGGATTGCTCCTCATTCTTTGGTTTAGTTTTAGTTAAAGACTGTCTTAATGTGTTTTGTGTGTTGAATGATATTCTGATTTTGTATTTCCTAGCTATGCGTCTGATTTTTTCTGAAAGGTTAGGCGTATATGGAATGGACATGAATGCTTTAGGCTTTTCTGTGTCAGTGGGTGTTTGTTTGCGTTTTCTTATTTGTTTGCATTTGTTTATGAGAGACTGAGGGTAGCCATTGTTTATTAGATCTTTGGAAACATTGTTTAGTTCATTGTCTAGTTTAGTTTTGTCTGAGCATATGGCTCGGGCCCTATCAAAGAGAGAGAAGGCTACACCTTCTTTAACAGTTTGTGGGTGGTTAGAATTGAAATTGAGGTATTTGCCTGTGTGAGTTTGTTTTCTGTAGACTGATGTTTTTAGGCCATGTTTTGTTTTTTCTACATTTACATCCAAAAAATAAATGATAATTTATTGTTTATTTCTTTTTCCATGGTGAATTTAATGGTGGGTGAAACCTTGTTCAAGTGTTTTAAAAATTCTTCTAAATTAGGTTCACCGTGACTCCAGCAGACAATGTGTCGTCCACGTACCTAAGCCAAACCTTAGGTTTGAGATTTGAGGAAGCAATAGCTTGTTCCTCAAACTCTTCCATGTAGATATTGGCGAAAATAGGTTAAAGTGGGGAACCCATTGCCATACCATCATCCTGGCGGTAAATTTGACCATCTATTTCAAAGTGATTACATTCAGTGCAAAGCTGTAAAAGTTCCATTATTACGTGAATTGGCAGTTTGGTACGTTCTGAAAGTTTAGTGTCTTGGTTAAGCCTGTTTTCGATTATTCTTAGAGTTTCTTTTACCGGAATATTAGTGAACAAGTTAACTACATCAAAACTTACAAGAATGTCATTATTATTTATGGTCATGGTTTTTGTCATTTCAGTGAATTCTTTTGAATACTTTACGTGTGATGTTGTGTTGTTTATACCTCTGTACGTATATGGGTGGGCGGGTGGGTCTATAGCATTGCACGTATATGGGTGGGTGGGTGGGTCTATACCACTATATGTATATGGGTGGGCAGGTATGTCAATACCACTGTACGTGTATTGTATACCACTACGTGTATGAGTGGGCAGGTCAGGTAACAACAACACAACATCACACGTAAAGAATTCACTGAAATGACAAAAACCATGACCATAAATAATAATGACATTCTTGTAAGTTTTGATGTAGTTAATTTGTTCACTAATATTCCGGTAAAAGAAACTCTAAGAATAATCGAAAACAGGCTTAACCAAGACACTAAACTTTCAGAACGTACCAAACTGCCAATTCACGTAATAATGGAACTTTTACAGCTTTGCACTGAATGTAATCACTTTGAAATAGATGGTCAAATTTACCGCCAGGATGATGGTATGGCAATGGGTTCCCCACTTTAACCTATTTTCGCCAATATCTACATGGAAGAGTTTGAGGAACAAGCTATTGCTTCCTCAAATCTCAAACCTAAGGTTTGGCTTAGGTACGTGGACGACACATTGTCTGCTGGAGTCACGGTGAACCTAATTTAGAAGAATTTTTAAAACACTTGAACAAGGTTTCACCCACCATTAAATTCACCATGGAAAAAGAAATAAACAATAAATTATCATTTATTTTTTGGATGTAAATGTAGAAAAAACAAAACATGGCCTAAAAACATCAGTCTACAGAAAACAAACTCACACAGGCAAATACCTCAATTTCAATTCTAACCACCCACAAACTGTTAAAGAAGGTGTAGCCTTCTCTCTCTTTGATAGGGCCCGAGCCATATGCTCAGACAAAACTAAACTAGACAATGAACTAAACAATGTTTCCAAAGATCTAATAAACAATGGCTACCCTCAGTCTCTCATAAACAAATGCAAACAAATAAGAAAACGCAAACAAACACCCACTGACACAGAAAAGCCTAAAGCATTCATGTCCATTCCATATACGCCTAACCTTTCAGAAAAAATCAGACGCATAGCTAGGAAATACAAAATCAGAATATCATTCAACACACAAAACACATTAAGACAGTCTTTAACTAAAACTAAACCAAAGAATGAGGAGCAATCCTCCAAAAATGTAGTTTATTGCATTACTTGTGAATGCAATGAAAAATACATAGGGGAAACAAAGAGACCACTGGAAGTTAGGCTAAAAGAACACAAAAATAACATTAAAAAAGGAGACACTACACATTCTAAATTAGCTGAACATGCCTGGAACAATGAACACAGATTTAACTGGGATAACACTAAAATACTTCACAGGGAACCACATTTTTTTAAACGTAAATTCATCGAAGGTGCCTTTATGAAACTAAATAATGAACAAGTAATCAGTCAAAGTAGCATAGAAGTTAGACCCATTTGGGTTCCTTTACTTAAAAACACACTTGATAAAAAGTTCAATACACTCATGACATCATCTAACCAGAATCCTACACCACCTGCACCTATAACAATTAAACATCCCATGAGTCTACGTCCCCGTACCTGAGTCACCGCATTTTTGGCGATCTCGGAGCGTACGTCCCTGACCTCGTCAGTCTGTATATGGTTGTTGTGAAGTGTAGTGTGTATGTTTGTCTAGTCCCCGTGCTTTATCACCTTGGAGGGAACTTCGTAGACACTGCATTTGGATTGTATCATCCTCACTTCGTGCCTGGGACGTCTAGACGCCATCGTCACTGCGGGTCGTAAGACTTCATCATTTTTGTAATATTTGATTATTGTATTGTTTTATTCCTAATAATTGTTGTCTTTTCAGGTTAAAATGTAATTGTAATAGTAGTCTCAGTCCTTCCAAGGCATATATATCATTTTTTGTGCATGTTGAATGTTATTTTAAATTAATAGTGTTTTTCAGGTACCATATATTTATGATTAGTTACTGTAATATTATTTCAGTCTGATTTGAATATTAATTTTAATTGTGTTTTGACATTTTTCATTGATATCGTGACCTTGACAGCGCCTAATTGGTTATATTAATTTAACCCTGTTAATATTTTTTATATTTAGTAGAAGTTCATTTTGTTGTACCCCATTCTAGGATCTAGGTTAAAATGTAGATAATTATTAAAGTAGATAAGTTATTAGTTTAAGAACGTAGTTTTATAACATGTTTGTGTAGATGTAATTTAGTTTTTAGCACTTGAAAAAAGTTTGGGTTTTACCAAATCGAAACGTCGTGATTGTTATTTTTCACGTAATGATGGCAAATGTCCAACTACCTTTGTCTCCCTCATCTGATACTCCATCATTAACAAATTTCAAAAACATAGCATAGTGGGCGGGTGGGTCATCACTACTGTTTTATATGGTAGTTGGTAAATCTATATGTGGTTGGGTGGCTATATGTGGGTGGGTGTCTATAAAACACTAACCATACAACGCAACATTAATCATGTCGTACAGGAATCGCATTTACAGAAGCTGTTGAACAAATTAAACATGACATTTATCAATAGAAAGACATGTTGAATATATTTGTATATCGTAAACAAATCTTTTCACTTTCACTAACAGCCTAAAAAAGCATTTTTGTATTTTTTTTATACAATCATATATGTTGGACAAGATCATTCTTTTTTATTGCAAATATAGCCCCTGCTGACACTATATTTGCAGTTAATTGTAAAATTAAACATTTTAATGATCAACTAGTACAACAATGAAATCCTTATTAGTAAGAATTGCTTTCGGTCATACAGTGAATTCACTATGACAAGGCTAAATAGTCTGTCCCTAGCATGTCTAGTTGCACCAGCGGTCAAAGAAATTTCTATGTGTCAAAATAATCCTCTGTCCCTAGCATGTCTAGTTGCACCGACGGTTAAAGAAATTTATAAGTGTCAAAATAATCCTCTGTCCCTAGCATGTCTAGTTGCACCGGTGGTCTGGGTCTCTTCAGGTAGAACGCATAGACAAACTTCCATTCCGGGATATTCTATAGTAATCACAGACAAATTCAACAAAAAGCTTACTTCTATGAAACAATATCATATACTGATGTATGTTTGGTGTTTATAATGGTTTCCGATAACAAAGTAGAATTCATTAATGCAGTAGGGTGTTCTTGTAAAGTGTAGTGTGTATGTTTGTCTTGTCCCCGTGTTTTATCACCTTGGAGGGAACTTTGTAGACACTGCGTTTGGATTGTATCATCCTCACTTCGTGCCTGGGACATCTAGACGCCATCGTCACTGCGGGTCGTAAGACTTCATCATTTTTGTAATATTTGTTTATTGTATTGTTTTATTCCTAACAATTGTTGTCTTTTCAGGTTAAAATGTAATTGTAATAGTTAATTAGATTGGATAGTAGTCTCAGTTCTTGAGAGTCACATATATCATTGTTTGTGCATGTTTAATGTTATTTTAAATTAATATTGTTTATCAGGTACCATATATTTATTTTATTTATGATTAGTTGATGTAATCTTATTTCAGTCTGATTTGAATATTAATTTAATTGTGTTTTAACATTTTTTTCGTTGATATCGTGACCCGGGCAGCACCTAATTTGTCATATTAATTTAACCCTGTTAACATTTTTATATTTAGTAGAAGTTCATTTTGTTGTACCCCATTCTATGATCTAGGTTAAAATGTAGATAATTATTAAAGTAGATTAGTTTAAGAACGTAGTTTTATAACATGTTTGTGTAGATGTAATTTAGTTTTTAGCACTTGAAAAAGGTTTGGATTTTACCAAATCAAAACGTCGTGATTGGTAATTTTCACGTAATGATGGCAAATGTCCAACTACCTTCGTCTCCCTCATAGAATTCATTGAGAGTTAAGTGTCAACAAGGTTTAACTTCAATAGCAAAACTTTCTAAAATAAAGATTGTTTTTTATAAGTATTACCAAACTTAGCCGAATGTAGTTTTTACAAATGTATGGCCTTAAGACAGTATTTTTTAAGGCCACCATTTACTGTTGGCACAGAAATTATGTACACTTAAGTTTGTAAGTTGTTCCTTAAGAAACTAGTCTATTAAAAATCCAATCATACCATTGTTTTCCTCGTTTAATTGTACGTTATGATATGAATTTTTAAATTTTACCATAAAGTTTTAGTAGTTTTAATCTTAGTTGGAACAAAAAAGTACCAGAAATTTAACTAGTTTTCACTGTACATCATATTTACACTATAATTGCTTAAAAACCAGATAAAATATCACATTTATATTTAATAGGGAGTTGATAGGAATGTTTCCGTTGATTTTATAAATTTTAGTATTTTAACTTTTCAAGAAAAAAGTTCTTGTTAATTCCCTAAAACGTTTTCTTGGCCTTTAGAGGTTGTAAAATTAATTACTTGGAAATGTTGTAATCCTTATAAAATATATGGTTACGATACATTACTTATAAATGTGTAAATAAATGCAGTGATTTTATATTGATTTAAATCAATTTAAAGTTATTTTAAGGACCTTGATCTAAGTATAAGGCCTTTGATTGCCTTGGACATGAACTCATATTGACTAAAGTTCAAAACCTAGGTATTCAACAAACAGCTCACAGTTGGTTTAAAAGCTATCTCAAAGGACGGAGGCAAATATTGGAACTAAAAGGGATTCATACAATCAGTACAATTTCACCTCCTACCTAAGAAGCAGAGTTCCACAAGGCTCGGTCTTTGGGCCAGTTTTGTTCATTCTATTTATAAATGACTCTCCAGAACACTTGGAAGATTATTGTAAAATGATCATTTACACAGACGACACATTTCTGCTGGCAGCAAATATAAATACTGAACAACTGGAAATTTATACATACATAGCTTTCAACATAACTCAAGAATATACAATGAAAAACGACCTTGTTCTTAACAAGAAAAACTAAACAAATGAAACAGTAAAAGAGGCTTGTAAGTGAACTGTCCAACATCCAAACAGCTGATGAAATTAAGTATTTCATCATAAAACTTGAGGAGATGTGAAGGAAAAACTACATATGAAGCCTCTGTCTAAAGCTCAACTCAGCATTGTTTAAATTAAAAATAACCAAGGCAACTACTTCTCATGAATCCATTAGAATAGCATACCATGCATTATTTGAAAGCAACCTGCGGTTTGGTGTGCTTCTTCAAATGGCAATCTCCATTGAATTTTGGTAATGCAGGAAAAAACAATAAGGTTGATGGCTGCAATCAGACTTCGAGAGAGCTGCAGAAACATCCCCCAGAACTGAAAAATATTGACAGTAAAATCCATTTATATCCTGGAAACCATTCTATACTGCATAAATAAGGATCCTCCAAAATAAAGAAACTTGCACACCCATTGCAACAGACAAGCAGGAGATTACACTTTACCTGTCCATAGAACAGCCATATTTGAAAAAAAGACACAACCTAGGAGCTATGAAGAGGACTCTTCGGAGTTTGCTGCAAGACCATTCATTCTACACATTGGATGAGTCTTCTCATGGCATGATGAAGACCATTCATTCTACACATTGGATGAGTCTTCTCATGGCATGATGAAGACCATTCATTCTACACATTGGATGAGTCTTCTCATGGCATGATGAACCTTAACTAGACCTCTCATCAATCAACATTTCACTTGTAGCAACTGTTTGACTCTGTTACATGTCTTGATGATATTGTTAATAAATAATGTCAATAAGTAAACTGAATTTTATGTTTTGTAACTCTTGTTTAATTTAGCATGAAAGGAAAATAAAACCATCCATATTTAAGAAAAGTTTTAAGAAATAACTGGACATTACTTAACCTGTTGAGAGCAGTCTCAGCTGCCTTTAAAATTTTATATGTCTATACAAAATAATGTAATATGCAAAAAACTTAACAATTATTTACTGTATGAAAGTTATCAGGAAGTAAAGAAAGTCTTTAAGTAAAAAATCACAAGGCTATCTGAAATCTCCCATCATGGTGACTGGATGTTTATCAGTTATCTCCACCATGCCTCAATGTGAGAAGTTTCATTGCTATGAGGTTTGGGTATCTTGCATGGGTCAATTGAGGAATCACAATAGAAAATTCTCCCGATTGTGTATCCACGTGTTTTTGTTCATAAGCATTATGAAAAAATTGTAGCACAAAATGTGATTCATATATAAATAATCCTGTGCACAACAACCCTTCGTGGGTATGGGCAAGCTGGACAGCTTTTTATGGCCGAGTGACATGCGGTCAGCATGACTGGTCCCTTTTGCTGTTATTCCAGTTTTCTCGACCAGAATTTGCTACAAGTCGCAGCTTCCCAATGCCTCATGGAATTGGGTCAACACTGGGGGTATACTTGAGGGGCAAATTTCCAGAATCTGGAACCTCAAACTCCGGAGGTGAGCGTGTTAGCCACTCAGCCACCGGAACCCCAGTTAAATTATTTATTTATAAAATTAGTTTAGCGAAACATATATTTGTATTGCTAAACAGCTTTATACATATTTTAATTCTTAATAATTTATTTTTCTGGTTTTTATTGCAGATGTTCTGATGCTTTGAGAAAGAACAAGAATCTCATAGGTCCGGACCAGCGTGATTATCAACGGGAATTAGAACGTAACTACCATCGATTCAGTGATAGATTAGTTCCTCTAATTACACTGAGAAATGCCCATGAGAAACTTAATAGCTTAAAAAAACCTACGTAATATTTCCATTTAACCTCTGTGAATTTGTGATAATGCTCTGCTTTTAACACATATTTATAAATTTTGTACCAGTTTAATTTATTTATTTATGCCTAAGTATTTAATGCCAAAAAGTTATTGTTTTATAAATATGCCGAGTAAGAACATGATGTACATTTAAAAATTATTTTCAAGTGTAAATGTTAAGTTGCTAAATTACTATGTAGGTAATATTTTTGTGATGTATAAATATATAACAAATATTTAAATTGGCTTTATTACTTTGTAGCTTACCTTATTGTACATGTTTTTTGTGGTATACCCATTTTGCACATGTATGATTATATGGGCCTACCACCCACTACACAGGGTGCAAACAATCGTAACAACTGTTCCACCATTTGATCATGGCAACAGTATAAACAATTATTTAATGAATCAGCACACCAATGGATAAGTAAATCCTATTACCCTCCTAATCTTTACAGACCACATTACCCGCAACTATCAGCAACCTTTATACATATAAACTGTTAAACAATTTGTATATAGCACTGTGGATACACACCCCCACCACTGCCACTATCTCTACTCTCTACTCCACTACCCCTAAATTACTAGTTCAGTTTAATTTAGTTTTCTAAGGGGAAGGAGGGCTCTGAGGCCATTCCTAGATTGCACTTAGGTCTATTGTGCTCCCCCGTTACTTACTAGAATGGGGTATCTATTCTGAGCGACTTAACCAGCTCTAAAATCTTTTTCCCCAGACTTTCTTTAAAATTCTTTTTGATAGTCCTGTTGTAGCAATAAAACCATTCTTTTTTCTGAGAGCTCGTCCTCAAATATTCTTCTTCTCCTGAGCTTCGCATTCAGTTAATAGGTGTTCGGCAGACTCAAGAGCTTCACACAAAGCCAGCAACTGTTGTCTTCACTGTAGATACCAATCTTTGCCAGATGTTTTCTTAAGTGGCTTTTTCCAGTAATGAATGATTGTCTTTATTTAAAGGCAGTGTGTTCTCTCTTCCACTCAACCTTATATAAAACTATACAAGCAATGTAAAAATATAATTCCAAATAAACTAAAACTGAAATTCAAACAAAACTGAATTTACAAAGTGAAAACTACTAATCAAAGACAATATAAAAGACAAAAAGAAAAAACTATAAGCATAAAATTAATATAGTATAATATTTACTATAATCAAAATTACATTCATACAGACTCATTCGCTCAGGTAACCCTCCATGAAAAAAGTGCCCCCCATCACATCCATGAGATCCGCAAAAGTAGGTCCTTCAAGCCAGCCCTAAATCCAGAGCTATTGTCCGAATTTCTCAAGCTGTTAGGAAGAGAATTCCATAATTGACAAACTGAAAACTTAAATGATTTATTGAGAAACATTGACATATGATGGGCAATAGACAGCTGGGAATATCCATACCGAGTGGCATGAGAATTGATCTGAAATTGAAAGAAATTTATAACAATCAAATATGTACCTAGGTGAATCAGTTTTTAGTACAGCGTGCAGGAAAGTAAAAGCATGATAATGTCAGAATTCCTTAAGTTTAAGGAGAGATAAATGATTAAAGAAGGGTGTGACATAAGCATCACACCTTAAATTGAAGATGAAACAAAACGCTGTAATTTATCAGATAGTCCAACAGTCATGTCATCTATCACAATAGTATAGTATGGAAAAATCAGTGTGCTAACTAAAGTAACTTTCATGTCAAGAGGTAAATAAGTAACAAATCGTTCAAGATTATGCCTCCCAGAAAACACTTTGTTACAAGTCTCAATGATTTGATCTTTTCACAGCAAAGTTCTGTTTATCAACAGTCTTAAATTCTTCACTTTATCACTGTAATCAAGATAATAGTCCATTATCTTCAACTTAGGGGTAGTAGTTAAGCCAATCTTAGGTAGAAGTCTAGAAGATCCAATAACGATAGTCTGGGTCTTGCTTTCGTTAAGTTTTAAACCATGTCTGTGAGCCCAAGAAATAAAGAAGTAATCTCAACGTTGATAAATCTGCAGATCGTCGGCATATAAGTGGCAACATGAGTATTGTATGATAGTAGTTACATTGTTAATGTACAGTGAAAACAGCAATGGACCCAAAACAGAGCCCTGGGGCACCTTGAGTGACAGGCCTCCAGCAGGACCAATATTAAAAACCCCTAAGATATCCAACCAGTAGTTTTTGAAGAGTTTCCTGTCTTCAATATAAGACAGTTGTACATACAAAAATTATTATTTCTTATTCAAAAAAATAGTTTAATATTTAAATCAGATACAGCACAATTATTCTACAAGAAATAAAATGCATTCAAATATTGAAATTCCTAGATTAACACTTTCACCACCAAGGAATTATACTTATGTTGTATCCCAGAACTGCCGAACAAAATAACTAATAAAATCAAGTTAACATTTTTTACTTTTTAATTTCAATAACATTATTAATACTTTAAAATAAACCCAAAACTCTTGCGTTTTATTGTAAAACAACTAATGAAAAAGTTTCCTGTGAATTTAAGCCAGAAATACTCATAAATAACATCGATTTTTTTATTTTAAGAAAGTTTGTATATTGTGCAACAATCAATATAATGCTTACTTATGTAGCCTACTTGCATTATTTTTCAACATATTGTAATGTATTATTCCAGAAGTACCTGAAATGTAATAAAAAAGCTAATGTAACACAAATTAATTATAACATCACTCATAATTAAGTTATTTATCTCAAAATATATGTAAATTGTTACACCAACAATTCAAAGATTCCCAGGAGTGTGTGAGAAAAGATAATTTTCACCACAAAAATTTACTGAAACTCGTAAGTTTTAAAGTTTAATAACAAGTTTATTCAATACAATTTTAGTTATACTATGTATAACATATTGACTGTGTGTTTATATTTTGCACAAACCAGCTGATAATCCACTGACATATTCATCAATGTCAATAATTATTGTTATCGTATGTTAATTTATTTAATGTAATAAACATTGTTGAGGCTATTGTCTTAAAGAGTGTCCATTCCCCTCCTTCAAGATTTGCCATTTATTTATTTATTCCTATAAATAACGAAACTATGGCAAAATCACTAAAAGCCAATTAGATCGGCTCACGGCGATTTTCACCCGACAGTGCGTGGCACTGAGATCAGCCTTCGGCGGTTCTGGCTACGAAGTGGTGAGCCGTTGTAGTCGGACTCTGGCGGTTTTGGATACTAACTACAAATCCGACCTCATCAGCTCTTGGTGGTCAAATGGTTAAACATTTTACATGAAGTTTCTAATTTAGAGGGTTCCAGTGTTGCTATTTATAAAGAAAGGTGACTGAATGGCTGAAACAAAGGGGTCATGAGGCTGCTGAAATCAAGACTGTAGCCAGAAAAAAAATTCAGGAGGGGGTTTGGTTAGTCGACATTATTGTATCCCTGTAGGGAAAAATAATTTTTTTTAATAGTAAAAGAATATAGTGTAATATTGGTATAGTGTGATTTATTATTATTATTTACTATGTACATTATTATTTCACATTTCAAGTACAATAAATTCAAGATTGGGTATGATTATGTAAGAAAGTTTACTTTGTATAAAAACCCAATAAAATACTAAACATTTGAATAACACGGTTTAATTTAATTGGTGTATGATTAAACAAGTTAAGAGTTTAGCAATTAACAAGATACAGAGAAGAATCACAAAGACTTATACATTCCCTCAAAATATTATATAGAGATATTTAGAAAACAATGGAACATGCAAACACCGTTTCTTAATTTATTACTTAATCACTCGTCATAAATTTAGCACCAGTGATTAACCCTTTTGCCGCTGGCCGCTTAGCGCCGTTGACTAGCCTTAACCGCTGGGGTCCAAATCACTGTTTTTGTAGTGTTCTACATAAGTCGTTCTAAAACCCGTTGTTTTGAGGCTAGAATAATAATTTTTTTTTGTTTTTTTCGTCTTTAGACAGACTATAATATAAACATATTTTTTTCATATTTTGAAAATTATTTTATTTAAAAAGTATATAAAATTTGCAAACAGAAAGTAATATTTTAAAAAAAATTTGATTTGAATAAAAAATCAATGTAAAGAAAAAATATTTTATACATAAAACTTATTTTTATTTCAAAGTACATGTATAAATGAACACGTGTATAAAATTTCAAAACATTTGAACCGTATTGAACAAATAGAGATTTTTTTTCTGAAAACATACACAAATCTATTTATCACATAATCTTACCCTACGCTAGAGTGGGCAGTGCAGAAATGATTCTCGGTCCTTTGGCAGTGGAAAACTTTATTTTATATATAGTTGGATGTTTTCTTTGCATTGTACACATAAAATTCGTAACTTAGTAACACATTAAAAATTTAAAACTAAAAAATTTACACTATTTACAAGGTCACCATTGTCTGTTTAGCACCTGTGCTTAGTCAAGCACAAAGGATGAACTCCTTTATTACAGCTTTTACAAGCAAAATTAGATTTCTTCCTTTTACCTCCGGAACTGGTGCTTTGAGCACTGCATACTGAGCAGTTTCGCTGTTTTTTTGTCTGGTAAATGGTAAAGGGGCTCATTACCAAAACCTGCTCGTTGTACCGGCGCGGGGTCTCCAATCCATTCCTCAGTGATGGCTTCAATAATTGACACTTGAAATGCAAGTCTAGAAAGGGGCTTATCAGTGTTTAGTTTGTACAGTATGTACAGGTTTTCAAGCATCCTAGAAAAAATATGAAAAGAAACTTTCTTCCAATAGCGAAGAGTACGCCGTTCATCCAAATAACAATAAAGCATTTGGTCTGCTGAATCGACCCCACCCATAAAAGCATTGTAGTGGCGTATCATTTTAGGCCTACTTGTTATAAACACTTTATTAGGGGCTCTGTTATAAACCAAACTGGGCTTTTTTATGTTTTTAAATAACAAAATTATAGGCATATTACGAAACGTCCTTTAATAAGGACGTCGGCGACTTTCAGACAGAATACCAACGTCCTTTTTAAAGGACGTCAGCGGTAAAAGGGTTAAAATAAGTTTATTGTAAGCCAATCTGTTTATAAGTGTTCATTTAAAAAGATAGTTAATTCAATTCAAAACATCTTTATTTGTATTTGCACAAAATAGCACAATTAAATAGTGTCATATTTACAATCTAAAAAGATATTATAAAATTACTATATTAAGACATATATATATATATATATATATATATATATAATAAATAAATAATAAATAAATAAATAATAAATCTAATTACATTTTTATTAAGTAACTTAAAATATATTCCAAAATAAATAAAAATATTACATTAAATTTTAAATATAATCTAAACAAACAAGTTGAAAGTTTACCAGATTTTACCACTTTTACATTTAGTGCCTTCACAATAACCATCTCTTGACAACATTACTCACCCTGACACACACCAATTATTAATTTACACTTTATTACTATATGCCCAGTCTATTCGGATTATATTACAATATATCAATAATGTTTATTTCAAAATGAAATTAGTTTTCTAATAATTTTTTAATGATATTTTTTTTATGTGAAAGTGAGGCGATTGTGAACCATCACACCAACCTTTGTTGGGGATCCAAATCCTCAAATGAATAAAGTGGAACACTTACTAAATATTTCTTAAGTCGTAATGTAAATTTTGAAAAAGGTTTTCAATTCTCAATTATCCATAGTAAAAACAATACTCATCACAATTTAGATTTCTACTTCCCTTAAACTAAACTTTAACTGGATGAAATTTAGACAACATTATTGACACTAGCGTAGGAATATTTGAGTTCCTTACTAATTTTTAACTAATTAGTAAGGATCGGCGATGTGTGAAGTTTAAAGATCAAAGTAGGCCTAATCTGGTGACCACATAGTGTCACTGTACATAGCATTCCACTGGAGTTGTCGGCAAAGCCATTTTGTAGTGGTCCTAATATCAAGTTCCTTTAAACACATAAATTACTTCAAATACAATACAATACAGAACTTTTTGTTACCTTTCAAATGGATCATACATCCACTGGGTGTAAACTTCACTGCATTAACCACTGCTTTGTAGGTAAATTCATTATTAAAAATACTTGAAATTTTCACATTTAACTGAAATGGTTTAGTCATACTAATTGTATGTAACCTTTTTCAACGTCAGTCATGTTTAAGTGGGGTGGGTAAACATCAGTCGTATACCATCCTGTTTATTCCAAAAGTTGAGTTTCTTAATTAAAACGTAACCGTCTTCGGACATTTTCCTTCTCATGCAAGTAGACAACTTTTTAAACAAAGAATGTTGTGTACAAAACTGAGTAGTGTTATGGTTAATTCATCTATCTAGTTTACAGGCCTATCGGCTATACATAAATATAAATTTTAATAACTGAATTAAAAAACCTATGAAGCTAAAGTGACAATACAGTATATCAAAGTGGTTAACGAAACTTATTTCTCGCCCAAAGTCAAAACACACATTTCACAGTACTTATGCTTGTTTCATCTATTGTATTTACAAATATTTACCAGCTAATGGGGTAAGGGTGACAGGTGAAGGAGGAGAGGAGGACGGAAAGTGTGAGGCCAGTTACAGGGTGGTTATTGCGCCGTCGCGGCAAAACTTCTGTCACGTACGCTGGGCTGCAACATGATCCAGCAAATATTGGCGTTGGCGGTCAATGTGCAGCCACGGGCCGGCACTACTTTCAACGGCAATTTTGCTGTCGCCTCTCAAGTATTAACGTATGGGTGCTTGCACACAGATCAGTTTTTTTTTTTTATAGTTACTGTGATAATGATAACGGCGTGTTAATATCTTTGATTCAATATAGTTTTCTAAGCTACCTGCTAATGCCTAAAATAAAAAATATGTGCTTATTTTCTTTGTTCATCAATCATCTTTTTTTAATTGTGACAGGTTTCATATAATGTATGATAACATGTCATGTCTTGGGTTATAAAAGTTCATATTTTTCAATTCAAATATGTATTATTTTTTTTATTTTATAAAGAAGTGGCATATTATCATTTATTTTCAGTTATACATATCAGCTACTAAAATGTTGTATATTTCTGTTTTGTATTTACTGTAACATTGTTTAAATAAATATGTTAAATTTTTTCTCAGTAATATCAATGAATACACATCTATGAAGAGATATGTACTCATTGGTAATATTTTGTAAAACTGTAATTATAATGTTAACACTTTTTACAGCATACACTGGAAAATGCCTTTAGTATTTGGGAGAAGGTTAGGCATGTTATCATAATTAATAAAACACTTAAGAATAAAGATTATATTGACAACGAAATAGTAATAATAATCACAACAGCTATTATCATATTTTGATGCTTTATTCGGAAATATATTTTATGTAAATCAAAAAACTAATAAATGTTGCAAAAAAATTTTGAGTATGTGAAATTTTACTTCCTTGATAAATTTCATGTACCCTATGAAGCAAATATTTTCTTCTAATCTCGTGTAATCGATAAATCTGTATAACTAGGATGTATTGTATATTCATTGTAGCCCTACACTAATTAGTTATATTAACTTAAAATAAATAATCAAATCCTTAAACAAAATGGTCTATATAACACTGGCTGAAAACCGACATTCTCTGAGGAACAGCAAACTAGCCGAAGGTCTACGAGTCATACCGGCTGTAGCGGCAGTTTTGATGCTCTGAAACAAAGATTTTATGCCAGCAGTGGCATATTTGCTGCGACAGCAAAAACTGCCCTGTGAGTAACCGGCCTGGCGGGACGCGCTGTGCATTACACCGTTCTTTCGCTTGATAGGATTTGTTGGTTTCTTTCTAACAAGACGTTACGTTTTTCCTGAAATTTCGGTGGGGGGGGAGTTCTGACCCCCTCCCCCTTTGGCTACAGCCTTGGCTGAGATGCTCATTTAATCCCAATATGTATAAAAATAGTAAGATGTATACATACATCCCATAATGCCTTTTTACCATAAAAGTTTAATTTTTCCAAATTTATATTTTTATAATAATTAAGAACTTTTCTTCCAAAACTGGTACTTATCAAGTTGATCCATTCAGTATATTTATAATAATTTTATGTATTTTCATCATTTCAAAGTAATGTTAAATTTTGTACGATAAAAAAATATTGTTATTATAGTTTATACTATATACATAGTTCCATCTTTTTTCAGGAGCGTTTTTAGCGTCACTATGAAAAATTATTCTGACGTTAAGAGTTCATTATTAAAATTGCAGAAATTGTTATTTGTAGTATTTTAAATGTTTTGATAACTAGGCTTACTGTTGACTCCTCCTTCCCATATACACAGAATGGTCTAAGTGGGGAGAATATTCATTAATCAAAGTTCCTTTAGCCTTTGTCACATGTTTGTGATAAAATAAAATAAAATAAAATCGCACCATAGTTTTCTTCGTTTAATTGTACCTATGAATTTTTAAATTTAAAAAAAGTTGCAATAATTTTTATCCTCGGAACAAAAAAAGTACTGGAATTTCAACTAGTTTTCACTGTATATCAAGTTTACACCGTCATTACTCAAACTCTTGAGTAATGTATCGCATTTATATTTTAATACCTGGTTGATAAGAACATTTTCTTTAAATTTTAGAATTTTAACTTTTTGAGAAAAAAGTTCTTATCAATTTCCTGAAACTTTGTTTTCTTGGCTTTTAGAGGTCGTAAAATTAATTACTTGGTTTTGTTGTAATTCTTAATACATTTATAGTTATGCTATATTATTTTAATATGTGTAAGTAAAAGCAATAATTTTAAATCGAGTTAAATCGACTAAAAATAACTTAAGAATGATAAATTTAAATTGATTAAAATGAATATAAAATAATTGCATTTACCCATGGTAGTAATGTATTGTAACTATACATGTCATAAGCATTACAACAAGACCAAGTAATTAATTTTACGACCTTTAAAAGCAAGAAATGTTTTAGGAAATTTTGTTATCCAAAAGTTACAATCCTAAAATTTAAAGAAAACATTCCTATCAATCAGGTTTTAAAATATAAATGCGATACATTACCGGATTTTTGAGTAATAACGATGTAAACTTGGTGTACAGTGAAAAGTAGTTAAAATTCCAGTACTTTTTTTTGTTCCAACTAGGATATAAATTATTAAAACTTTAACTAAAATTAAAAAATGCATATGTCATAAGGTACAATCAAACGAGGAAAACAAGAATATGATTAGATTTTTCGCAGGCCTCATAGTTCCTTAGAAAACAACCTTCAAACTCGGGTGCGTAATTTCTGCATCGACAGTAACACAATAAACAAGAAAAATAATACAGACAAATCACACAACAGTGTTTCAGTGCCACTGGCACCTTATTAGGTTTTTGAACCATTGTTGAATTGAACAAATTGTTGAAAATGTTCACAAGTTGGATCCGTGTGCCTCAGTACTGCTGTTTTGAGTAAAGCATTTTTTTGATACTATTTGGGTGCATACTTACTTTCATTCCATATTTCCTGTTATTGGATTCTCCAAGTCAATGTGTCCTATTGAACTAAACCTGCTGGTCAGCTGAGTGGTTCTGTCAATACTATAAAAATCTCACATCAAACATTTATTTCTAAATTAACATCAAAACTGATTTGTAGAAAAAGAAGGTATTTATAACCCACCCTCCAACCCATATATGTACCGTGATAATAACCCACCAATACACGTACGGTGGTAATGATCACTATCGTACGTTTTTGGGTGGGTCATCATCACTGTACATGTATGGATTGACCATCACCATCGTACATGCTTGGGTGGGTCATCACCACTGTATGAGTACAGGTACTATATGACTCATATAAAATATTTATATTTTTATTATTTTATATGAGCGTATTTGAATTTGGCTTGGTGTTACTTAAGTCCTGACTCCTCTATTAACTGTTGAACACAAACAAATAGAATAATATCCTCTGAGGATTGCATCTGACTGAAAATGGTAGTTTTTGGAATGTGTGAGAGTTTCAACAAATCCCCCCCCCCATACACACACACACACACACACACACACACACACACACACACACACACACACACACACACACACACACACACACACACACACACACACACACACACACACACACACACACACACACACACACACACACACACACACACACACACACACACACACACACACACACACACACACACACACACACACACACACACACACACACACACACACACACACACACACACACACACACACACACACACACACACACACACACACACACACACACACACACACACACACACACACACACACACACACACACACACACACACACACACACACACACACACACACACACACACACACACACACACACACACACACACACACACACACACACACACACACACACACACACACACACACACACACACACACACACACACACACACACACACACACACACACACACACACACACACACACACACACACACACACACACACACACACACACACACACACACACACCACACACACACACACACACACACACACACACACACACACACACACACACACACACACACACACACACACACACACACACACACACACACACACACACACACACACACACACACACACACACACACACACACACACACACACACACACACACACACACACACACACACACACACACACACACACACACACACACACACACACACACACACACACACACACACACACACACACACACACACACACACACACACACACACACACACACACACACACACACACACACACACACACACACACACACACACACACACACACACACACACACACACACACACACACACACACACACACACACACACACACACACACACACACACACACACACACACACACACACACACACACACACACACACACACACACACACACACACACACACACACACACACACACACACACACACACACACACACACACACACACACCACACACACACACACACACACACACACACACACACACACACACACACACACACACACACACACACACACACACACACACACACACACACACACACACACACACACACACACACACACACACACACACACACACACACACACACACACACACACACACACACACACACACACACACACACACACACACACACACACACACACACACACACACACACACACACACACACACACACACACACACACACACACACACACACACACACACACACACACACACACACACACACACACACACACACACACACACACACACACACACACACACACACACACACACACACACACACACACACACACACACACACACACACACACACACACACACACACACACACACACACACACACACACACACACACACACACACACACACACACACACACACACACACACACACACACACACACACACACACACACACACACACACACACACACACACACACACACACACACACACACACACACACACACACACACACACACACACACACACACACACACACACACACACACACACACACACACACACACACACACACACACACACACACACACACACACACACACACACACACACACACACACACACACACACACACACACACACACACACACACACACACACACACACACACACACACACACACACACACACACACACACACACACACACACACACACACACACACACACACACACACACACACACACACACACACACACACACACACACACACACACACACACACACACACACACACACACACACACACACACACACACACACACACACACACACACACACACACACACACACACACACACACACACACACACACACACACACACACACACACACACACACACACACACACACACACACACACACACACACACACACACACACACAACACACACACACACACACACACACACACACACACACACACACACACACACACACACACACACACACACACACACACACACACACACACACACACACACACACACACACACACACACACACACACACACACACACACACACACACACACACACACACACACACACACACACACACACACACACACACACACACACACACACACACACACACACACACACACACACACACACACACACACACACACACACACACACACACACACACACACACACACACACACACACACACACACACACACACACACACACACACACACACACACACACACACACACACACACACACACACACACACACACACACACACACACACACACACACACACACACAC
The DNA here is from genome assembly GCA_035578905.1 of Stictocephala bisonia. Lineage (NCBI taxonomy): Eukaryota > Metazoa > Arthropoda > Insecta > Hemiptera > Membracidae > Stictocephala > Stictocephala bisonia. The sequence continues at coordinate 97,355 of JAQJVL010002443.1, forward strand.
ACACACACACACACACACACACACACACACACACACACACACACACACACACACACACACACACACACACACACACACACACACACACACACACACACACACACACACACACACACACACACACACACACACACACACACACACACACACACACACACACACACACACACACACACACACACACACACACACACACACACACACACACACACACACACACACACACACACACACACACACACACACACACACACACACACACACACACACACACACACACACACACACACACACACACACACACACACACACACACACACACACACACACACACACACACACACACACACACACACACACACACACACACACACACACACACACACACACACACACACACACACACACACACACACACACACACACACACACACACACACACACACACACACACACACACACACACACACACACACACACACACACACACACACACACACACACACACACACACACACACACACACACACACACACACACACACACACACACACACACACACACACACACACACACACACACACACACACACACACACACACACACACACCAAAACAATAAGGATAGAAGGGCAACATTTTCAAATGGAAACTCAAATATTATAATTAATTAAAAATATTTCTACCATAAACAAAACAAATACAAAACAAAAAATTGATTATCAAGGAAGTACCTAACAAAGGCTAGTCAAAATTTCGTAATACCATTTCATAGCTCAAGTACAGCACTGTTTGTCTGAAAAATAAAATTACATTTTCTACACAACATGTGTAATTTTATACCAACTGTATAATTTTGACTAAACTGGGAGGGGTTTTATGACAAATAAACAGTATTCTTAAAAAAATCTTTTATTTGCACTTTTATGACCAGATCAATTTGGTAACACATTACTTTCAACAAACAACAATATGTAAAATGTTTGAGAAAGTTGTAAGGCGTACT